>JAOYMU010000192.1:85674792-85691196 GCA_025802295.1 Psammodynastes pulverulentus | reverse complement strand
CCTAATTACAGGCAGCTGGCTGTTAGCAGAAGTCTGCAATTACTGCGTCCTATCTTCTGCGCCACCAAGGCTCTTCAAGGCTGGCAAGGAGCATGTAAGAGAGTTAGAAGGGACCTTGGGAGGTGCTCTAGTCCAACCTCCTGCTCAAGCAGGAAATGCTATACCATTTCAGATAAATGGTTGTCCAGTTTCTTCTTAAAAACCTCCATTGATGGATCACCCACAATTTCTGGAGGCAAGTCGTTCTACTGATTGTAGGACTCCTTGACTTATGACCACAGTTGAACCTAAAATTTATGTTATTAAGTGAGACATCGGTTAAGTGAGTTTTGCCCCATTTTATGATCTTTCTTGCCACAGTTGTTAAGTGAATCATTGCAGTTATTAAGTTAGTAAGACAGTGGTTAAGGGAATCTGGCTCCCCCATTGACTTTGTCAGAAGGTTGCAAAAGGCGATCGCATGACCCCAGGACATTGCAACCATCATAAATATGAATCAGTTGCCAAGCATCTGAATTTTGATTATGTGAACCATGAAGATGCTGCAATGGTTGTGTGAAAAATGGTCATAAGTCACTTTTCCCAGTGCCGTTGTAACTTTGAATGGTCACTAAATAAGCTGTTGTAAGTTGAGGACTACCTGTAATTGTTCTGACTGTCAGGAAATTCCTGCCTTCAGGTGCTTTGGAGAATAGCTTGACTCCTTCTTCTTTGTGGCAGCCCCTGAGATACTGGAACAGTGCTATCATGTCACCCCTAGTCCTTCTTTTCATTACTAGCTTACCAGAATTGAAAAGAGTGTAATCTTACACAAGCTCATCAAAAAGAGAATCTAGTATTGTTTACTTGCACAGTTGCTGGCAAGGAGCAGCAACTACATACATGTATGTAGTTATGTATGTTTTCAAACCAGACATATCCAGTTCCTGCAACCGCCTTCATATGTTTTAGCCTCCAGTCCCCTCATCATCCTTGTTGCTCTTCTCTGCACTCTTTCTAGAGTCTCAACATCTTTTTTACATCGTGGTGATGAAAACTGGATGCAATATTCCAAGTGTGGCCTTAACTCTTGTCTCCCTGACTTTTCTTCCGTAGGTACCCTGCAGTACATGGCTCCAGAGATCATTGATCAGGGCCCCCGAGGTTACGGCAAACCTGCCGACATCTGGTCCCTGGGCTGTACCATCATTGAGATGGCCACAGGCCGGCCTCCCTTCTTTGAGCTGGGCAGCCCACAGGCCGCAATGTTCAAGGTGAGGCTGGACAGGCAGTGAGAAATCATCTTGGATCCCTCAGGTTAATGGAGATGGTCGGGAAAAGGATCAACTCTCGGCTGTGTCTCTGTCTGGGGTTTCTCATCAAGATTGGAACATGTGGGAATGCAAGACATGTGTGGAACGAGCGGGGATGGGAACTCAGCCTGGGAGAGCATCGGAACCCAAACACAGCAGGTGCCTCCCTTTAACCAATGCAGTCGGGTCTATAAGACAATGGGGACCACTATTTATTGATGTGGGGTTTTTGTCCTTGCCTTTTTTTTACTTTACGTGTAACTCAGGGTAGCCTGACATACCTGATACTCCTTCCTCCTATTTTCCCAACAACAATCTTGTGAGGTACGTTGGTCTGAGAGCAGTGATTGGTCCAAAGTCACCCAGCTGGCTTTCGTGCCTAAGGCAGAACTAGAACTCACAGTCTCCTGATGATTGGCCCAAAGTCACCCAGCTGGCAGAACTAGAACTCACAGTCTCCTGATGATTGGCCCAAAGTCACCCAGCTGGCTTTCATGTCTAAGGCAAAACTAGAACTCCAGTCTCCTGGTTTTTACTAGCACCTTAACCATTATACCAAGTAGACTCTCACTATATAGAGGTAAACTGTTTCCATCTTCAAATCCCTACTCAATCTTAAATTTCATGGAGTATCTGCAGGACTGTAGGTCTTACTGCCTCTCAGCTTGGCCTACCGCACATATTGGTGAAGTCAGAAAAGATGGGAAGATACGACCATGCCTATTGCCTGGAGTTCTGTGCACAAAGAAGAAGCCACAAAATAACAGGAATCCTTATTCTAAACATTCATGCACGTTCCCGAATTCCGCCTTTCCTGCAAGTCAGTAAATGAAACAGAGTTCCTTGTTTCTGCTGAGTGGGTAACAAGACAATAATCAGCTTTGGCAACTTGTCCCTGAATCCTCTGCAGTTGCCACAAACCTCTTTCAATGGCTGGCTACTTCATCCAACCCATTACTAGGGCTGCTATCAAGGCAGCCAATGCCTTGGTTTAAGGCAAAACTGTAACTGCTCTTCGGTTGGACTTTAACTCCCAGAATTCTATGAATGAATGGACTTCTACTCTGGCTGACAAGGCTGGCTGGGGAATTCTGGGAATTGAAGTGCGCACAACTTCAAATCGCCACGGTTGAGGGTTAAGGTCTCTGATGTGAAGAAAATTTTCAGTGGAAGCTGTTGGGTTCAATCCCCACCTTCTCCAATCAAAAGCAGGCAAAGCATCCTACTTCCCACCATCCTACAAACTAAAGAAAAATGGCAAATTTCTAGATACCTTACAGTGAGGGTTCCGAGTAAAGGATTGTGTACTATTGCTAGTCAGTTCCTTTTCTTCAGGTGGGGATGTTCAAGATCCATCCAGAAGTGCCCAGTTCCATGTCTGATGAAGCCAAGGATTTTATCCTGAAATGTTTTGAAGCTGATCCAGACAAGCGATCGACCGCAGCTGCTTTGCTTCAGGAGCCCTTTTTGAGGAACAGGAAGAAATGCAGGAGCCCAGCAGTGCCAGGTGAGGGAAGGAAGGAGCCAAGCCAGGTGGAGATTTTGAGAGTCTGGGCATGGCGTCTCTTCTCAGCTACCGGCCTCTTTTTCTCTTCTTTGTTCAGATGATCCACCCGTGTCCAACAAACCCAGAAGGTCCACTTCATCAGAAGGCGTTGCAGAACCTAGAAATCGCTCTTCTTCCTTGCAGTGTCTGAAAATCCAAGTGGAAAACATCATTTTATCCCGAAGCTCCAGCGAAGTGAACCCGGGGAACAACTATCTGAGGTAACATAATGCTGTCTTCTTTTTTGGGAAAAAGATGATGAGGATGAGGAAGAGGAGGAAGAAGGAGGAGGAAGGGGAGGGGGAGGAGGAGGGGGAGGAAGATGTCCATTCAGTCATATTCAGCTCTTGGCAATTCTGTGGGCCAGATATCTCTTCCAATCTTTCACTCCTCTGAGTTGTTCTATGCTCTGGTTGATATCAGCTTTTTAAAAAAACATATTTTTTCTATTTTTACTATATAAAGAAAGAGCAACAGTTTCAATGTCTATATAAACAGTGTTTTGTCTAGTTACAGTTAATTTGAGCATTAGTAGTGAACATATAACAGTATTTTTTCAATATATTTATACTTAATTGTTAATAATAAATCATATTAATAATAAACATGCCATAATAAACCCCCATAGTAAAATTAATTCTTCTCTTATCATTTTAAATGTTCTAACTTCTGTTTCTGTTAGTTAGCCATTGATAAAATGAATCCCATGTTTCAAAATATTCCTTCTCTTTAATTTCAAGTGTTAATCTATCTATTACTGCACATTCTAGTATTTTTTAAAATTATCTTCTCTTCTGTAGGGATCTCCACATCTTTCCTATGTTGTGCAAATACAATTCTGTCCACTGTTAACACATGCAGTATGAAATACATAGTCCCTTCATTGTATTTTTTCTGGTATGATACCCAATAGAAATATTTCTGGTTTTAAATCTATCTGCTCCTTTGTCATTTTTCCTATCCAAGTATGTATTTTTATCCAGTATCAGCTTTGATGGTGTCCAGCCACCATGTTCTTTGGCGGCCTGG
Organism: Psammodynastes pulverulentus; assembly: GCA_025802295.1. NCBI lineage: Eukaryota > Metazoa > Chordata > Lepidosauria > Squamata > Psammodynastidae > Psammodynastes > Psammodynastes pulverulentus. The sequence continues at coordinate 85,687,329 of JAOYMU010000192.1, read as the reverse complement.
TTTCCTTTTACTGCTCTCTCTTCCAAGCTCCCTCCCATGAAATAGCCAAAATAAGTGAGACACAGTGAAACGTCTTCAAAGAAAAAACAAGGAAGTCCAGTTGCCTCCTGAAAAAGCACCTTTGGGACAACCATGGCCTGGATGACTGAGAATCTCTATAGACTTTTAGTTACACAATTTGGGATGAACAGCCTTTGAATGGGGTGGGAATAGGAATGGATTTCCAGAGGAAAAAAATTGCAGACTACCGGAACCAGGTGCATCACTCAGGTGACCCTGAGGACACAGATAAACCTCCAAGTGCTTCAAGGACCTTCTAAAACAGGGGTGTCAAACTCACGTCATCATGGTGGCATGTGATGGATCGGGAATTTTTCCCCCCTTTGCTAAACCAGGCCTGGGCGTGGCCAGCATGTGACACATCCAGCCTGTGAGCAGGGAGTTTAACAGCCCTTTTCTAAAAGGATGCAAATGACCAGCTGTCTGCAAGGAATATAAATCCTTCCATTCCCCACTGTCCTGTCAGAGCTGAAGAAGCTTCTTGGATCAGAAGCAAAATGTCTTCAAAGAAAAAAGCAAGAAAGTCCCATTGCCTCCTGAAAAAGTACCTTTGGGACATTCAGGGGTTATATAGAAGATGTAAGCAAGGTCAGGAAACAAGAAGTATTATTTTTGGATACACCATGATAAAAAAGGTTATCTATGGGGAAAATTATAATGCGAGGCAAGGTGACGGGGTGGATAAACAGAGTGTTGAAACAGGAAGACAGCTGCAAGAATTGCATAATATGGTGAGGGACAGAATGGCTTGATGAGGTTTTTATCCATAGAATCACTAGGAGTCAGCTGTGATTCAATGGAGCACAACTAAAAAACAACTGCAATCTTGTTTCTTGCAATTCTTCATGGTCCCTCCGTCCCTCCCTCTCTTTCAAAATTTTTGTAATATTTTATTGGCCATTATATATAAAATTTGAAGGCTTGATAATATACTATAAGGCCAGGTATTGGTATTGAAATATTATTATTTCTTAGTAGGAATGTATTATTTCAATTTATCTTCTGTGAATTCAGTCTGACAACTACTTACTACAGCTAATTCTCAACTTACAACCACAAAATTTCATTGTTAAGTAAAACAGTTGTTAACTGAGTTTTGCTTCATTTTATGACCTTTCTTGCCACACTTATCAAGTCAGGGGTGTCAAACTCAAGGCCCACGGGCCGATCCAGCCCACAAGGTGCTTAGCTCTGGTCCATGGAGCCACCCTGACAGAAGGTTGCAGGAGACTATCACAGACAGCAATGGAGGTCGGGAGCCTGTTTTTGCAGGCAGAGCACTTGGGCCACCCAGGCACCCCCAACACGAGTGACGTTGAGCTGGCCATACACATCCTGGCCACACCCACACCAGCCCCCCAAAGTCAAACATAACCCTGATATGGCCCTCAATGAAATCGAGTTTGACACCCCTGTATTAAGTGAATCACTTCATTTATTAAGTTAGTAATGCGGTTGTTAAGAGAATTTAACTTCCTCATTGTCTTTGCTTGTCAGAAAGTCACAAAAGGTGATCACACATGACCCGGGGATGTTGCAACCATCATAAATACATGCCAGCTGCCAACCATCTAAATCTTGATCATGTGACCACATGATTATTTCAAAGAGGAACGATATGTGAATGGATATTTAATTCTACCCATCCAAGTATCAAAGATTTTGTGGGTGCTGCCTAGGCCGTCATTATAGTTTGTTATATTTTTATTTTTTGTGTAATATGTAGTAATACATCTGTTTGGCTTGAAAAATCTTGGGATTCTGCTCAGGCTGCAATATCTTCAAGCATATATGGGTGTGGTTTTGGTTGTACTCATCACAGAATCAGTCTAACCTGTTTATAAATTGTAATTATGAAGCTGGAACTCATAAAATAGTCCTACAAGAATATTTAGGTAATATGAATGATAAGCAATCAGAAATAGTCCAATACATAATGGCAGGGTATAAAATGCAGCGAAGAATAGCATACACTGATTGGTACAACCAAATAGCTGGTATTGTGCCAGGAACTGTTGCACACTCCCAGGTCCAGATGGGAGATTTCACAGAAGGCTGTGGAGAATAAAATCCTGAGATTTCCAGATCCAGACAGACAGGCAGATCCTAGTCAATCAACCAGACAAGGATTAAAAGACAGCTATGGTGATAGATGTAATGTTTACCAAGTGACAGCACCATCAGGAAGAAGGTATAGGACAGCAGTCCCCAACCTTTTGGGCCCCAGAGATGGTCCCACAGGTTCTACCCCCTATACCCCATGGTATAAGAGAAGCTGGAGAAGTATCAGGGCCTGAAGGAGGAACTAGAGGGGATGTGAAAAGTTGATGACTCCTAAGCAGGGAGAATAGTTTCAACAGAAACCAGGAACAACACTGGAGCTTTCTATCTAGAACAGGAGTGTCAAACTCAAGGCCTACAGGCCGGATCTGGCCGCTGGGGTGCTTAGATCTGGCCCATGGGGCTGGCTTGGAAATAGCAAAGGACTGGCCCGTGGTGCCTCTGCTAGCAAAAATGTGGCACGGAGGGCTGTGCCTCCCATGCCCAGTTTTCAGGCTGGACAGCTTCCTGCAGCACCCTGGTGGCCAAAACAGGGTGTGGGGGGGCCGCACCTGGCCTCCCCGTGCCCCATTTTTGCCAATAGGGTGCTGCCATCCAGGCCAAAAACAGGGTGTGGGGAGACTGCGCATGCCTCCCATGTCCCATTTTGGCCGGCAGGGTGCTGCAGGAGGCATCCATCCTGTCTCCTCCCTGGCCGGCCCATGGAAGACAACTACAGTGCTGATCCAGCCCTTGAAGACACCCCTGATCTAGAAGATAGAAAGTGTTAGGAACAGCTAAGATACTAAGCAGAACCCTGATACTTCCAGGTCTCTGGTAGAAGACCCAAGATTAAGAATGATACATGCCACCCAGAAAGGAAATTGTATTTGTGTGTGTGTGTGTGTGTGTGTGTGTGTGTGTGTGTGTGTATGTATATGGGCAGGCAGGAAGGTACATATAAATATATAAGAAAATGAACTACTGTAATGTAATATATTTCTTCACAGTGGAGTGATTGGTATGCTTGCCTACGCACATGTTGGGGTGGTGGTGGTGGTAATTCAAGGTTTCTTTATTTTGAAAGTAGACCTGGACTGGACAGATCTTTAGATAAAGAACACCTTAACATATAAGATTATTTTTCTGACAGTGGAGCACACAACTAAAATATTGGATGTTTGTTCTAGTGAGGTATTTATGAATTAGGCAAAATTATCTTCTGAACATTTCGGATGTGTCTAGAGCCAGAAATCTTATTGATTATTCTTCATCCCTTGAAATCAAACTGGGCATATTATCCGTTTTTAAATTAACACCAATTAAATTAAAAGTAATGTTTTTTTCCATTTCTCATCTTGCATACTTTTTGCCAAGAAACTCATAACTCAAGAGTCAAATATCTCAACTAAAAAAGGCTGCCTCTGATTTAAATAATGCTTCTTATATTACAGGAATATATCTTACTTAATAGTGCTAATGCTAAATAGAACATGATGCATGTTCTTTGTTCTCAAGTAATCTCTTCTAAATTAATAACCCAACTAGTCACACGACTATTTTCAAAATTGTAATCTAGTAGTCCTTGAAAGGAAGTATTGAACAGAGATACTTGTAATTACAACAAAAGCTAATAAATTCCTACAAATATATGTCACCTAAAAACAATCCACTTCAATTTCCACTAGCTTCTCAGTACTGCAGCACTCCTCAGTCATTAGAATGAAAAAAATAAACTCAAACCTCTATGATTCCAAAAGAACAAGCACCCACAATCTAAACATAGTAGTTTTCCCTGAACTATTAAACAGCAATGATGAAAGACCATCTCCTTTATTATTTAAAAATATTTAAGAGTGATTTTTATTGCTTTGTTTTTAATATTTAATGCTAGCAGTTAAAGTTTTCAAGTTTAACCACAAACATGAGAGCTTCTGCCATTTTTACCACTATTCCCACCACTGCCACACCCAGCTTGTAATTAATTATTGGCATGTTAGGATGAGCTGGTAAAAATAATCTTCCATAAATGTTATATAGTACAAGGATATAAGTTTCAGAGAGAGAAAGCCGGTGGTTTAGGATCAAAAAGGGTTGTGTAGAAAAAAAACAAAAGGATCAAACATGTGCATTTAAAAGCAAAACTGTAAATTATTCCTTCAAAAGCAATAAGCAGTAATGACAGGTTTGACCAATTGTGTATGGTAACTGCAGCATGTTTAGGGAATAAAACTCTTTCAAAACTGTTTTTAGATTCATACCTTATTAATGAGGTTAAAAACTCTACCTTCTCCTATAATTTATATGTTATATAAGGATTACTTTTATTGATCTTCCCTTTGTTTTACTGCATAACTTTGTCCTTTTTTTCTTTGATTATTTTTTAATTAAGGAATTGCTCCAATGTTAACTTGAGTTTTGGTTAAAACCAATAGGGTATTTCCACCAATATACTTATTACAGGCAATAGTTAAATTTTCTGAAAAATTAATGATCTTCTAGTAATGTCTCCTATTCTTAAAATTAATCTCTTCATAGAATATTATTTTCAAATAAATCTTTGATGAAAACTCACTCATAGGAGAAAAATGTTTCATTCATGTGAATGGTAAGTTTGTCAAACAATTTTTACTTAAATCAGAGTAATAACTTACCACAAGTCAAAAAGTCTTTCAAATATCTTGTTTTATAATATTGGTTACTATTAAGGTATAGGCAATAATTAGATGGGGGGAAAATGAAAACATTGGGCAGATAAAGAAGTATTTGATAACCATCATTTCAGTTGGAGGTAGCACAGAAGGTTTTTGTTTTTTTTAAAGTAAAATGAATAGTTACTGTGGAAGGCAAAATATATATCACGTTCCTCCCATTTTTTAAATCCAGATTAGGCAATGGTAATTCACTCTTCTATTTTAACAAGAAAGCCACTGATAAAAGCCAAAGACAAAATGATAAACAGTATAGTGCCAGATGATGGGTTCCTCAAATCAGGTGGCACTCACGTGATGATCTTTCAGTATACTAATGGCATTTATGATGTGGCTAAAACATTCTAGATGTCTACTTGCTGATGCGATTATTTATTTGAAAGACATATAAAGTTCCCCACTTTTTGCATCACACCCTTGGCTGGCTTATAATCAACAATTTAAACAGTAAAAACCTTAAAACCATGGCAAATCTCCTGGCCCACCAAAAGCAACACACCTCCAAACATCCATAAAGAACATTATGGGACTCTAGATTCACAATACTTGAAAGTTTGTGGGAAAAGCCAGGCCTTCAAAACTTCACTGGAGGACTAGGAGGGCAGAAGCCTGGTGGATCTCAGGGGAAAGGGTGCTCCAAAGGGCAAGGACCACTACCAAGAAGGCCTGCTGCCTAGGTTCTGCCAGTTGGCAACATTTAAAGGAAGAAACCTGAAGTGCGCTCACCCTATTTCACCCAGTTACTAAAATAGTTGCTGGTCCTGTTATGCAGAAAAGGAAAATCCCAAACCGCAAAACCAGAATTACAGTAGGAAAACAGAACAAAAGAAGTGGAAGAACTCAACAGTAAAAACCCAGCCAGGTTGTGCTGTAGAAGATGCCATGAACTGCCCATGTGCAAATTCCAAGTCAACCTAAAGTGGAAGGACAAATCATCCAGTTGGGTGGTTCTTGAGAATCTTGAACAGAAACTTCTCATTTTCAAGGAGAAATTTAGAATTGCTTCAAAGTTCTACATTTCATTTAAAGTCCTCCATGACATTGGGCTGAATTATTTGAGGAACTACCTCTACCTGATTATATCTGCCCATCCCATCAGATCCACAGAACAAGCATGCAATGGGTCCTGTTTACTACATAGGTAATTTGCAAGTCCCAGGAGTCAGGACTTCTCTCCATGGCATTCATCTTATGGACAGATCCTGGCTCCCAAAGTAAGGTTGCCTCCATCCCTGTTGATTTTCCATAAATTCTTCAAAATTTGGTTATGCCAGGCCTGGTGGCCTAGGGACCAGTCAGGTTCTGAGGTGGCTCAATTGTTGTTAATATCTGTTATCCTTTCTTAGCTTTTAAAAAAAATAATTATTAATTGTTTTATAGTTTTGTATGCCACCAGAGTCACTTTTTCATGAGATAACTTTGATTGATGGAAGATGGATGGATAAATAGAACTGGAAGGAAGGAATCCAAAAGAACCAGGGCAAGCAAGTGAAACTTCATCTGCACATGTGCAGGATCTATATTGTGTATGAAACCATCCCCCTGCCCTGATCTATGGAAAAATTTTCGTCCATGAACCCATCCTGATTTTCAGAAAGTTTGAGGACTGCTGTGCTAAAGGATATCAAAGGATGATAACTGATAAAAAATATCAACCAAAGACAGGTGTACATTGAAATCTCACGTCATAAGAATATCAACATCTAACATTTCTCATTTATAAGAACCTCTAGTATTAGAAGATGGCAACAAAAGAAGTCAGTTTATATAAAAAGTAAATAGTGGAAGATTAAAATGAAATATAAACAAAACCAAAATAATCACAAGAAGTATTACAACTAGTCTTAGAACTGATAGTGAAGGCATTAAGTGGTAGATTGCTTTTGTCTTTTAGGATTAACTATCAACAATAAAGGAACTTGCAGTCAGGATAAATGCCTCAGACTAGAACTTGATTAAGTGGCAATAAAGGCTTTGGAAAAGATATTTGGATATTATGATGCAGCTATGTTTACAAAGACCAGAACTGTTGTGAATTGATGTCCAAGCATATAGAGAGTGCCAAGGTTGTGGAAAGCTAAACAGAGATAGACGTAGCGTAATGACTCTGAATTTAAAAGATACAGAAACTTGTAAAGGCCTGAATATCTAATAAAGGGACTAAATGAAGAATAAGTCAGCCCCTTGTTTGAATTTTGGCTATACTTTAAGGTCATTAGGTTTCCTTAGATATGACATTCCATTTCTAATATTATGAATAATAATAATGACTTATGGCACCACTGCTGCTATATACCACCATGGAATGTTCTGAAAGGATAAACTACAAAACAAATTTTACATACAATTATAAAGTAGGTGATTGCTTCATGGTCTTTTTTTTTTTTTGCAATTTCTTCCTATCATTCAGAAGATGGACACATTTCTATCTCAGGTAAGCCGTGTCTGAACTGAAAAAATCTAGATGATCGCTACATGACAGAGTCCATTGGAGTTGGGTGGCCAATTAATTCAAAATGGCTGTTGTTTTCAGTGTCTGAGTTTTGCAGCCCAGATACATTCAGAGTATACTTTTTTTTTCCTAGGCCAAGGGAGGTGTATACTCTCAAAAGAAACAAGAGGATAAAGACAAAAAGTACATTTGGTTTTATTTCACTCTGTGTTAAATTTAATTAAATACAGTTATTATAATTGCTCTCTAGTTATATACTGAATATTTTCCCCCTTCTTTGGTTTTAAAAATGACAACTTGTGCAATTGCTACAGATCTGAACACCTGGTAGCATTCAGCACCTGCTCTAAATCCATGCTGGAAACCACTCCCTTCCCCCCCTCTTTTTTCACATGAACGGATATAGAAAGATTGTGGCTAATTGTGACAAAAGATAACACTCGCATATCCTTCATCGATACGTAAAACCAGATTTTTCAGGCAGTTAGCCTCTTTGTCAAACCAGATCCACTGAACCTTCTTTCCTTGAATACATAACAAATGTTAAGAAAGTCTTTTATACATTGGACATCTTCTAGAGAAAATGCTAAGAAAATCTAGATATTTCTGCCTAAAAGTACATGTTCTTTTGCATGAATGATAAACTTGTCTGGGATAATGAGGAAGTAGGAAAACTGGTTATTAAATATCTCTTTGTGTGATTAGATTTCACTGTCTTCACACTTTTGATGATTGTGGCACTCCATTTAAGTTGCTTTGTTCTTTTTATTCAGATTTGTTTTCAGAACCGCATGAAAGCATTTGCTGATAAACAGTCAATATTCCTTTCAGAAGATCTTGCTTGCTGAATATTGTAATAAGAAAAAGCTAATCCAGGCAGAGTTTAATCCAGGGCAATTCTTCCTATCACATCCAGTCAGTAGTGGCACCAATCTCCTTTTATCTTTTTGTTTTCAGATGCAGTCCTATCATCTTAAAATTCTGCTTTCCGTTGTGCTGGCGAGGTTTCACAAAGCATGTCAAACACTGAATTCTTGCTCAATCGCATTAAGGATTTGAAATGAAACATATCTAACAAAAACAGCTTTCTGCAAAATAGATGAAAGCAGCCCATGCTGAATAGGAAGCCTAGAAATGGCAGTGCCAGACTGAAAGGAAGTACCAGATTGAGTAAGACTGGAATAACAATAATTTAAAAAAAAAAGCAGAAGCTATGTTAAGCAATATTTTTTCAGTGTTGCCTTGTTAAAATAATTCCAGGTGGTTTTTCCTGGTGTATTGTAGCTCAATTTTTCACATTTTATAAATGTTTAATACTCTTCATTCAATGACTACCTTGCTATTTCATTCTCCTTAAATAAAATTTATAGTACAATAAAATATTTAAAACAATTTAACTGGTAAAAATATGAATTTTATCATTTAAATAGTAAATATCAGTGGTTTCAGAGACAAAGGTAGTTCAACTACATCCACCTAGACAGAAATTGGTTCTGCTTCAGAGGCACTGATTTCATAAAGTTATCTTCTATTGGTTTTTCCATGATTAGTCAAATAAGCTCTACAATGGGCTGCATTGATACCTGTGCTAAGCTATAATTGTGATTTACAAACTACAGTAGTTGCATTCATACAATACTCTTGAGATAAACCCAACAAACCACATTTCTTGTTAAGGCAATGTGTGAATTCAGCAATATGGTTTGGCATCACAATCCAAATTTCATCCAAACTGAAGACCCCTGATGTATCAGAAAATAGTAATGTGGTTAGAAAAATTCAAAGAAAGGAGGGAAGAGAAGAAGAAAAGGATGAGTCAGGGTATAGCCTAAAGAGATAAAACATGATTCAGCTGGCATATTGATCCCAGGCCAAAGTCATAAATATAATGCTTCTGAAACTGGGAGATAATCCAGAAATACCGCTATGAGGTTTCTCCCTCCCAACCCTTATGTCAGGCAAGTTCAGGTTCACACATACCCAACACTTAACTTTTTCTAAGGCGCTGTCTTTGTGACACAAGCAAAAGCCAGCTTTCCATCACCCTTCCCTTTCCAAGAGAAAGAAGCTTTGTTCTATTGTGAGGTCGCAAGCAGGCATATAGAGAACTATATAAGAGGTGGGGGAGGGACAGCATCAGCTTCTGCTGGGAGCTAGCATGAATAAAAGGATTTCCAGGTAACAATGAAATCAAAAGGGAATTTGATTTCAAGGGCAGTCTCTATAGAGAAATAGGAAAAATAGTTAAATAGAAATATTAAATATTATTTTTATTTTGCATGTCTAACATTTAATATTTTGCCTCTATATTTATTATCCAGCTGAATAATTTTATTTTATATTTGAAAGTAAGATCCCACTCCTTCCTGTGTGCATTTTGCTTCCTTTCTCCCCATTTTGACAATTTTAAACTAATTTTAGTGTTACTATTTATTGTTTTAATATTTTACATTGTTATTTTATTGACTGTAAGCCACCTAGAGTCGCTTCTAGGCAAGATGGGCAACATGTAAGTTTAATAAACAAACACACCTAGAATTCTGTGCAACAGAAATGCATCTAAACTGGTGTAGACCAACATTACCTTGTGCTTTGCCAGAACTTTGTATTTTTCTTCATTTTCCCCCCTTTTGAGATTCTTTGAAGATGCTGTCTGTGATTTGATTAACTTTGTATTTTAATCTCCTTTGCTTCTGAATGTTTTGCTTGTGAATAATTTAAAGCCAAAAAACATGATTTATGTTTTTTTTCCTTTTTTTAAGTTTGATTTTATTTTTCTCTTGTAAAATTGATCTATTGCTAGATAAAGGAGAGGGAGAGATTTCTCTAGCCACATACATCAGTGTGTTACAAGTCAGGAATGGTTATAGATTCATTTTTGTCCTTTCCCCCCCTTTTAAATTGTCATAAAATCACACAGAACCTAAGGACACCCTCTTTCTCACACGCTGCTGAGGAAGACACCACATGAGGCATCTCCTGGAAGACCGAAAATAGTCAATAGTAACTACCAAGCTACAAGAACAAAGCAATAAACAGAGCCCTATGGTGTAGAGACTTAAAAAGATTTGGGGGCAGGAAATTATACCCTATGGGTTCAGGCATGCTACTGCAATAGTCCAAGATTTTCTGGTAGTTTTTTCCTCTTGCTTGGGGAATTTTTTTTTTTAATGTATTTATTCACTAGAATTTTTCAAACAAAAACGAGAACAAGAATATAAAAGAATAAAAATACAATGACAGGGATGATAGGCACGTTAGTGCACTTATGCATGCCCCCTCTACTAACCACTTAAGTATGATGCAAGGTCCATGGAAGTCAATTTGTAACTGAAACAACTGAATCACGTAGAGCATGCACTTTGACATATATTACAGAAGATATATATTTTTACAGTCAAGTTTAGAATGATTCACACTGAGTTTAAAGTGGCTGTTAGCGCATGTATTATTACGATTAAAACAAAAAAAGGTTATTTACAGGTAAAACATTACTACATATAATTTTGTATGCAATACCTAAATCTGACCACAAGGGATGCAGTTCTAAGTTATCCAAACTCAGAATTTCGAGCCTAGTAGCATAGGGAATTCTATTGTGTACAGAAGAGTACAAGACATTTCTTGTGGAATACTTCTGTATCCGCTTAATTGTACTGATATCAAATATATTGGTCTAGCATAAGTTTTATAAGCTCTAATTAGCAATACAATGTTTCCAGGGAAAAAACTGCAAAAATAAATTTGCAATTTTTAATGATTTTTTAGCAAAGCTGTTACAATGAACTTTGGAGCATAGATCATCAGAGATAAGTACATCTAGGTCCTTGACAAAGTGAGGGCTTGTTCAATGGCACCTAGCTTATACTTGACATTTTGATTACGTCTACCAATATGTAAGACAGATTTATATTTTATATTTAAATATATAATTTATTTAAATATATTTAAATCATGTATTTCCTTGTGCTTACAACCTGAGAATAATTAAAAACTATTTTACTAATTAACTTAAGTCTGCAAAAAATAAATTCAAGAGCAGTAGCATGTCTATCCCTCTATATGTTCACTAATGAGTTCTTGACAATTATCTCCAGCTATGTGAGAAATAGCATAAATGAACATTTGCTGAGGATGCGCATTTCAAATTCAATTCATCAAAGAAGGTACACACAGCCTTTAATATCCCCCAGGACAATACAGTAAGGGCCCAAATTACAAAATGTGTACCATGACACAAATCTACACAACATATATGTGCTTCTGACACCATGATCTATGTGAGAAATTTGGAACTTGTTAAGGTAGACATTTTGTCATTTTAGCATCGTGTCTAGCTGCAGATCTCTATGCAAAGACAAACTCAAAATATAAATCCCACTGCTTGAAAGTGGAAACTGAACATTTGATCCACTGCCTGTCCCTTACTCTCTACTTCATAAAATAGCTGATGGTGAGGTTTTTCTATTTTTAAATGCGTTAAATAATTCAAACATGGAAGCATTTTTACCTTTACATTTTCTTAAGTCTGCTTTTATAGCCAAGAGCTAAAAAAGAGAGCTCTTTTTTCTGTCTTTGATGTATCTGATGATTTACTGAGTCATCTTATTCTTCTTCAATTGGTTTATCATTCTTATGAGATGATGCACAAATTCTATTTGATTGCTTTCATGTCAAATGACACGAGGGGGTGGTAGTATCCTTTTGATTATTTCCATAAAACACTTCCTTTGTTTGACTGAAGAAGTGCGCTGTAAGTGAAAGTTGTAGGAATATTCCTTCTACAGCAAGAAAAATGCAAGTATATACAAGGGTTGGAACTGTGCGATTGAGCTATTAAAAATAGTTTCCCCGTTAATATAGGAGATATTTTCAACAAATATATGGAACCCCATTTCAGCTTCTTTTTTAAGATTTAAATCCTATAATATGCCTTAAAGGAAGCCTAAAGATAGTTTTAAGGACAATAAAAATAAATGCCAATAAAAGCATTAACCCACCTCATTAAGTAAATCCAGATGTAAACTGTTAACAACGTAAAACAACTGAGCAGCAGCCATATCAGCAGATTAAAGGTTAGCACCTTGCTACAACCTCAACCCCTTATTGAATGGCTTTGTAAAAGCCCATAATTTTCACAAAGATTTCGTTGTACTTGGATAAAGTAATGATGTCCAAAGCGGGACATCATTAACCGAAGGAGGGGGGAGTGCGCATGTGCAGAAGGGTGGGGTGAGCGCACCCCGCATGCGCAGAAGGGTGGGGGCAAGCGTG
>JAOYMU010000192.1:85662592-85674692 GCA_025802295.1 Psammodynastes pulverulentus | reverse complement strand
GGAGTTGAAGTCCACAAGTCTTAAAGCTGACAAGTTTGGACATCCCTGCCCTAAGGCGTCTTTGGGTCAATCTCTCCAGCCCAGCCTATTTTGCAAGGTTCTTGTTATGGGGACTTGAACTCTTAGAGGAATGTTGGGAAACACACAAAAATAAAATAAAGAACTCATGTTCCTAGGTGAGAACTCATATGCCTATGACAGATCCTGGAATCGTAAACATTCTTCGCCTCAAGGTCTTTAGACCTGAGAGTTCAGAGTAAGGTTGAACAGAATATTTATTGTATGGTGTCTGTTACAACTGACCTGGGCTCATCTCCCCAAACCTAAGCCCAGTCACACCTGGTTAGTTCTCTGATCAGAAATAGTAAAGAAGCCTTCAGGCTATTGGCTAAAGTCACAAAACAACCCCGAACTATCTACTCTGCTGCCAAGAAAATGCCACAGAGCTCATCCTTAGGGAGTTTCTGTTTTTACGGGATCCAAGAAGAGGTACTATCTCAAAATGTTGATCACGTTGGGAGAGATTTACCATTCCATTATCCTGCCATCACACAAGATAAAGAGTCATATTGTATTTAACTAAAGTGGCCAGATGTCCCGCTTTCCAAAGTGGGACATTATTGACCAGGGAAGGGGGGGAGCACGCATGCGCAGAAGGGTGGGGGAATTTAGGGGGAAAATATTTTTTTTATTATTTATTCCAAAAAATCAGGACTTTTAGACCACGTCCCGGGACGCTGGACAGATTTCCAAAAAGCGGGACTGTCCCGTGAAAATTGGGACGCCTGGTCACCTTATACTTGGACAAACAGATTTCTCTGGAGAAAAAAAAAGGCACTTTTACTTAAAAGATTCTGTGTCTTATCCCCTACCATTTCAATCACATTAAAATATGCAATTTGAAAATAGTCTCTCTTAAATTCTTACAGCATAGGCAGATTTGAATGTGAGACATTTAAAGGCTAAAAATCTAACCTTGCAGTTTAAAAGAAAGTTACATCTCTCTTTTCATTTAGGAGCTGAAGGTTGTATATCTTGAATTATAATATAGCATATATAGTATAATTAATAGTGAGAAGAATCTAACTATGGAACCGCTTGCCTTTAGAGATTGTGGGCGCTTTATCAATGGAAGCTTTCCAGAAGAGACTGGACTCCCATCTGTAAGAAATGGTATAGGGCAGTGTTCCCCAACCCCCGGGCCATGGACCGGTACCGGTCCATGGATCAAACGGTACTGGGCCGCCCGAAGAACTTTAAATAATTTCACTGTGGGTCCTCCCGCCTGTTGATTGGCTGAAAGGCAAACCCCACGCCATTGGCCGAGGAGGTGCCGCGGGAGGACTGAGGACTCGAGGTCGGAGACGCGGGGACTGAAGAGAAGCTGCCATGAGGTAAGTGCACAGAGGAAGTGGGCCGCTGAAAAATTATCAAATGTTTACCGGTCCACGGTGATAAAAAGGTTGGGGGGCACTGGTATAGGGTCTCCTGCTTAAGCAGAGGGATGGACTGCATTGGCTTACCTCAGGGCCAATGGAAGGCCTCAATCAGGCCTTCCATGCCCTGACAACTGCCTCATGGTCGCGGCACCGGTGTGCCACTCAGCCTACTGCTCTGTTGAGGCTGCAAGCAAGCAGAAATGGTGGGTGGGAGGCCACACAGGGTCCTGCTGGAGGGGCTTCCAAAACCACTACCATGAGGTGAGGCAGATGTTGGGGCGGATGTGGCAGCTCTATTACCGTGCCTCATGGCAGTGGCACTGCCACACCGCGCAGCCTCCGTCCCCACTGCGAGCAAGCAGAAGTGGGCCTCCCGTATATGGGAAAAAATATAAGACAACCCCCAAAATAAGTCCTAGTGCTTATTTTGGAGCCCAAAAGAAAATAAGACTGGTTCTTATTATTGGGGAAATACAGATAGATCTGGTAAAATCTACTACAGGATTGTTAATAAGGCCATTGTACTTTACATGCTTGCCCATAGGGAAAATTATGTGGCACCATTTTTTTTTATCTATCTGACCCATGGAATAACATGTCTATCTGACCCATGTTTTAACATGTCTTTTTCATGTTGGCTATCATGCTGTATTCTATCTATGAAATAATTCTGCTTTTTTAGTTGTCAATTCACTTTCAGCTCATTTCTTATTCCTGGAATTAAAGATTCAATATAATAAATAGGCCAGTTTTTGAAGTAAGTATACACAGGACTCCACATGTATTTTTTTCTGTTCCTTCTGATATGATTTTGATAAATCAAATATTCTGACACTCCACTAATTAATATTCTTTTCTTGCTAATTCACCATTAGTCATCAGCTGGGGCAGAGTTGCCAACTTAATTTTGTTTTTATGACTCATAAAAATATGATTTCTTTAACACTCAGTGCTATGACTCTTGTGCTAGATTAAGATTTTGTACTTTAATATCATTTAGCTTACCAAAAAACAAGTTCTAATGGCCATTAGTTGCATGTTTTTATATATCTCATATATTTGACATACAAACCTCACTGATTTTATGTAGTCTTAACACACTAGTAAATTATGTTCAGATACTATCCCCTGACTGGTATCAAGCAGGCTATACGTATAGCATTACAGATTTGATCATGAAAAAGTGCTTTGGAGTACACAGGGGCACTATTTTTTTTTAAAGAGTTTTATTAATTGTTAAAAACTTTGGACGTGGTACAATCATTCCGAACATACTTGTCAAACATATTATGACTTACAGTATATAGTTTAAGTATAGTTGATCCTCATATACAATTATAAATTCTATATCTATTGTACTATATACACATGTACTTATACATTTTTATAGACATATCTACATTTCCAAGTTCTTTCACCCTTTCAATCATTCATTCTGCGATCCCATCTATCTTTTATTTTTGAGTCCTTCCTTTTGCCCACCATTGGTAAAATTTGTCCCAAATCTTGTAATATTCTGATTCATCTTTTTCTTTCATCTTCCATGTTAATTTATCCATCTCTGCGCATGTCCATATCTTTTGAATTACCTCATTTTCATCAGGAATAGATCTCTTTCCACTTTTGCACAAATGCTAGCCTCGCTGCCATAGTTACATACACTATCAAATAAATTTCGTCCTTTTTAAATTTATTATGATCCCCAATAAGAAAAGTTCTGGTTTTATTTCTATTTTCCTATCCAAGTTTTATTCCAACCATTTTTGGGTCCTCTGCCAATATTCCTTTGCCTTTCTATATTTCCACATGTGGTAGTATCTACCATGTTTTTTAATGCATTTCCAACAGGAGGGTGATAATTTAGGGTACATTTCTGACAATTTCCCTGGTGAGAGGTGCCATCTGTAGAAATCTTATATGTATTTTCTTTATACTTTGTGGCCATTGTCATTTTTTAATTCTTTTCTCATAAGGTGTCCCAATCATCCAAATTGATGCCGTATCCAAAATTTTGGGCCCAAGCCAGCATAAACCTGTTCTTTAACCTATTCTTCCATCAATTTTATCTCTAATAGGCATTTATACGTTTTCCTGACCATTTTTTCTTCTGTTCCGAACTTTATCTAGTGCTGTGGGCTGGTTACATATTCCTCCGTCTTTCGTATCTTGGCTATATTTTGATTGAACTTGCAAGTAGGCCCACCATTCCAATTCTATCCCTTGTTCTTGTAGTTCCTGCCTCATTTTCAGTCCTCCTGTCTGGTTTATAAGTTCCTTATACGTGACAACTTTCTGTTGCTAAAGACATTTGGGTGCACCAAGGCTTCTAGCGTAGATAAACACAGGGGCACTAATGTTAACCTTCTTTCCCTATAGCACATTACTCTTTTTTTCTGGATTGTTCACAATCCTGGAAGAAACACATTTGGTTTAAGTGCTACATATACATCTTGTGCATTTCAAAATATTTTATTCTTAATCCAAGTTCTTAATAAAAATGATGAAAGCAGTTTCATGGCATAAGCTCCAATACTTTCATATCTGCACAACATTAGCACGTATATTAGGGCAAATGCCAAATATTAAGGTTTATCAACTTCAGTATCATGTGCTGCATTAATATTAACTTCAGGAACCCTCTACAAAATACATTAGATTTATTGTACCATGTGAAGCAATCCATTATTACTAAACAAAGACATAGCAATACTATTAACTGTATTACTAACCAAGTAATTAGATTCAAATTAAGGCAGTTATACCTATATTGGGCTGAAATAAATACAAAATTACTTATGGTATAACTTCAAATAGATGTAGTTAACAATTAACTGTACACATGTATATTCAGAAATTATACACTTTCTAAGTAGACATTTATACATTGTTGTGGTTATCTAGATTCAACTCCCTTAGAAAGTCTGTTAAATCTGCTATATATATTCATGCCACTTGGGGTAATTTTAATTTTTTTTATCATGCTATTAAAATTGCATCTATTTAATACTGCTATCTAAAAGACAACTTGGTTAGTTTTTGCTCTGCTGTATATTAAGCACGTGTCCAGAGAAAAAAGCTCATTTCAAAATTTTACAGAGGATTTCTTCACAACAGCCTCTGATTTTGTTGTCAGTAATAGGATCTGGCAATCGATGAGTGATGAAGAAACAAAGGTATAATCTCCTGGCAAACACTGATTGCTCAAGGCTTGCTTAATAAGCTAGCTAAGTAAATATTTTTTTTCTTGATATGTTTTAGAAATTTTTGATGAAAATGCTTATTAAAACTTCTGGTGTGGTATATTTTTAATCCTTAGCCTGTTTTCTTTGTTTGCTGAGACTTAATGGAAGCTGCTCTACTGACACAGTTAAAGAAACATATGAATGGCAATATTTAATTGGCAGCAAGAAAAACTGGGGTATGATCTATGCTTAGTGCTTATTACAAAGAATAATCATACTGAACCATTTTTGAAATTGCTCGAACATGGATTTTGTTGTCTTTTATATTTATATACATTGGAATGGCATGTGAAGAAAAAGATTTAGCAATACTAAAAAAAAAAATTGAGGACATGGCTTGCAGATTTGAAAAAAAGAACTTTTAAAAAGGAATTACATCTTCAAACTGCATTCTGTGATAGGACCCAGTACAAATGTATATATAAAAGAAAGAAGAAACAAAGGGAGTTCCTAATTTAGATACCTAGATTTTAAAAGCATAGATTAAAAGATACAGAAAGCGAAACAGCAAGGAAAATAGTAATATTAAAGTAATGTAAATATAAAATGTATTGTAACTGAATTCAAGCATAAGTAGTAACTTTCATTAGAAATAGCCTAGTGGAAGGTGCTTCTCTATTCCTTCTTCAAGCAAGATCAAATGTCCTTCAAAAACTTGCACAATAAATGATGGGACACAATATAACATTTTCTGAACCACTCCATAACTATCGCTATCGCTTTGGAATTATGTTTTTTTTTTATAAAGCAAAGAAAAAAAACAGAGGGTATTTAGGCATGCTTCATAAGCATATATCCCTGACTACAGACATCCATTGGATCTAACGGTTTAATAAAAACGATGAAAGTAGTTTCATGGCATAAGCTCCAATCCTTTCATATGTGCACACAACATTAGGACACATGTACAAAAGGGGTGGAGCTTCTATCATGATCATGATGTTCTCATTTTCCCTTTTGGCCTCTCCGCAGATGTTTTTTATCCTAAGCATATGAGATCTTTGTTTTCATTAAAGCTATAACTCTAGTTCTATCTGCAGATAGAAACTTGACATCTGTACTTCAAACAGTGAAAGACAAGACAAAGTATGCAATGTTAGTTGTATGGCCAAACGAATGTTTTCCTCCCAAGTGTTTGTTAAACTTGTGAAATGAGACACTCTATAGAAGAGTGTGATTGCGTTCTAAAGAATTTGTTTCCACTTGGGAAGAAAATATCTGTTCCCTAACATTTTCTTTGTTTTACATCCTCCCTAAAAAAAACCCAAAGTGTGAAACATTGCAATATTTTAAATAACCTCTTAGTCGTATAAAGAGTTCAGATTTATATGTGTTAAACTGTTTCTTCCATCAAATGAGTAGCTAACAAAATGCAAAGCAGTCATAGATCTTCAGAAAGTTATACTATTTTGTAAAAGGTGAGATATCATGTGAATAATTTAATTCTAACACCGTGGATTTTATATACCATCGCTTTCTTATGTCATATGCTGTAGATAAATTGCTTGTGTATAATTAAGCTGCATATTTCTGTCTAATCCACATAGAGACAGATTATCCACATTTCCATTTCACTTCACAGGGTTTGTATCAGTTTTGCACACAGAGAATGTTGATGAGATGCTGAAAAGTAATCAGATGCTACAGGATAATATACATTTACCTGTTTCATAGCTACGGTATATTTTCATAGATGATTCCTACGGTAGAATATTAATTCCAATTTCATATATAGCTGTCACCACAATCAGCATGCCATAAGTGAATAAAAATAACCCAGAGAGACAGAAGGTTGGCTATAACATTTGTACATTGTCAGCAATATTCTTCTGAATTGCAGAAAGGTCAGAGAAATAATTTTTATTTGAAGTGTTACTTGACACTATCATATTTTATTGTTCCTAGGTTGGGAATTAAAATGAACACTAGGACAAAACAATAGCAAAATTGGCTCTGTAAAGAATGGTATGTTGAATATAGTAGTAGTAGTAGTAGTAGTAGTAACAACAACAACAATAATAATAATGATCGAGTTTCTAAATGAATCCACTGGTCATTGTGTAAAAAATACACCCTACCTGTATCTGAAAAGTCATGGGAACATAAAGTGGAAAAAGTTGTTGAAAATGAGACAGTGAACATCTTGTGGGACTTTCGAATACAGACGGATCTCCATTTGGAACATAATACACCAGATATTACAGTTGTTGAGGGCCAATGTGTATAACTTATGGATATCGCTGTACCAGGAGACTGTACCTTATCTTTCTCAATCAGATCCGCCAACCAGTCCTTCTGTTGTTAATGCTCCTTTTGCAACATAAAATTAACCACTATATCATGCGTGAATATTTCTACTGAAATGGAGAGCATATTTCAACTCTCACTGATTTCTTATTTTTTGTACTTTGGAATGGAGCTAATTTTTAAACATAATTTACAGTACATGTGGAATATGAGTCTGACCCTGGGAAAACCACCTTCATGATCAGGGCTTCTCCAGGAAAGTGTTTCTTTCTGACCCGGAGCCTGCTATATTTTTTCACATTGCCTCATTTTGTGCCATCATTTGTTCCAGCTATCCTACCTACAATTGAAATTCACCAAAACATTTGGTGATTGCCCCTACTATATATTTATTTTATTAAACTAATTCATATAGCTGCCATCTTACAACCAAGCAACCTCACAGAATTTGTACTATGGTAACTATAATAATGTATTTTATGTAACACTATTGCATTTTATTAATAATTTCAAATTATGTATTTTCTTGTTCTGAGTTTTGTCACAAAGACTGTAGTAAAGGTTTTTTTGTTTTATTTTTTATCATACGAACACAGTCTTAAGTGTGAACACAGTTCACACAAATCACAGACATAATACGATCCATAGTTGCTTAGATTTATATAACGTTGCAAATTATTATTTGCTGTAAACCACTACCAGAAATTTCTATTTCTTTCCTTGAACAAATAGGAACAAGGAAGCATATGAAAAATCATGAAGGCATTAGGCTTCTTATACCTACTCTTTTATAACAGCAAATCAAATCTTGTCATAGCAATTTTTGGAATCCATTCTTAGATTCATAAAATAGTAATTTTTTTCAGTATATGAATTTGTAGTAACTTCTGTGTGCTTATATCATCTCTTATAATAAATCTTATATACTTATTTTCTGTATATGAATACATTTATGGATGCCAACTGTAACAAAAGGCTCTGATTTGGCAAAAGCCCCTTTAATGCCAATATCAAAAATTAAGGGGCATGTTTAAAGTGACGAGTAAAAGTATGAATAAGAGTAAGAGTAAGTCTTGAAAAGTGTGTAAAGAATAAAATGGACTATATGGATAAACAAAAACAAACCTAGTGGACAGAAATTGACAGTCATGTCAATAAATGCATTATCTATCAACCAAAATGCAATGTAAGACCTATACGTAATACCATGTTCCTTTAACTAGTTTTGGACAAGAAAATGGCACCAATTAGAATTAAAATGTTCTGTACAACTGCAGTATAAAACTGGTCAGAATCAGAGGGAAACAATAGGATGTATTTGCCAGGACATACCAACCTATAGTATAGAATGGGAAAATATCATAAATGAAAAGGGAAAGTAAAATAAAGTGTGTTTCAAATAAATCTGGGAAAAGGGCTGGCAAAATGCCATAACATGGTGAAGAATTAAAGTGTCCATAAAAGAGAAGTGAGCATGGTATCTTCTTAAGCGTGCAACCAATCTAATTTAGCAATGTATTAGTGGATTGGCACGAAGTTAAAACTCGCGATGGCCAACTTACCACAGCTATCTTGCCATTCCTCTATCGCCACAGCCATTTCATCATGTCCAACTTGCTGTGGGACAATTCCACATGGGATAATTCAACACAATAAGTGTTTTATCCACCACTGTTTCTTCAACATTATTTCCATTGACAAAAATGGAAAAAATGTAGAATAACCAGTGGCGGATAACATTTAGTGCATTGAGTTATCCCACATGGATTTTCTATAGCATGCAAAGTTGGCCGTAGCGAGTTGGCCGCAGCGAGAAGGTCATGGCGAGTTATTCTAGACAATTTCAACACTGAATAGGGTAAGGTAAAATGGTCTAACTGGATCTTCCAACTCTTTGATACTGTGATTATATAAGAAAGAAAAATGTATTTCCAAGTGAGGTAGTATATAAAGAGATAGTTAATGTATGCATGTTTCTACTTTTGGGAGCTGACAAGAAGAGAACATCACATTAAAGCGGCAAAGTTTTCCAATAGTAGATCCTGTGAAAGAGGATCATGGATATAATAGAGAATCTTAAGGAGATCTTTCTTGTAACACATGTATAAACCAACCACTTTAATACTATGTAAGTAGTGTTTCATATTAAGTCATTCTAATCTACCCCTTAAAAATAAAACACTGCATTACATCTGGATATTCAGCTTGACCAATACCCTTATCAAATGATACCGCCAAGCACCTGTAATCACCTTATTTCAGACAGGGAAGAAGATCAGTTCAACAACATTGTGTTTCTCATAATAGCAAATACTAAAGCCAAATCCATTAAAAAGTAAGTAAATTGATATCCTCCTGATAATGTGGACCACATTAGTCAGCAATAGACCATGCCCGTGGGATTTACTGGAAATGTAAAACTTAGATGCTGTAACTTTCAGGTAGTGAATATTTTAAATGTATAATATAAAAAGGCATGTATCCTATTTCCATGGGCCAGCTTATAAATATCAAGCATATAGTCAACATCTGAGTTATGAGCCCTGTAGGTAAACACTGTATGCACACTGTTTGGGATTTAGGCTAAAACACAGTAAAATAACACTAGCTACACTATGCCTCTATATTAATCATTGTGTTTATGAGTCACATATCATTGTTGCAACGTTTCCATTCCCTTTTTTTATTTTCAACTAAGGCGGGTTAGAGTTATAAATCTAAAAAGAGGTAAGTACTATTCAATGTGGGATGATACGAGCTCTCTGTGAGCTCCCTGCAAGTAATGAACTACCTATAAGCCATCCATGGTTCATTGCGCAATCTGCACATAAATTTTAGTTTAGAAATTTTGTAGCTCCATATGCTATCTGAACAGTGGTGTGCCTGGGGGGGGGTGCGGTCCACACCGGGCGGCACATATCTTGGGGCGGCATTTTTTATATTTAGTTATAGTTGTAAATAACAACTTATTCATTTCATAAGTTTACTATTCGATTTATATGAATTATGAATTACGATTGAAATTATAACAACTTATTTTAAATTTTCAAACTGAAGCGCGCCGTTTTTTAGCGTTCGAATATTCGCTTGCTCGGTCCGCTCGGTCGCCATTTTGATGACGTCAAGTTCTTTTGCCCCGGGCGGCAAAAGTTCTAGGTACGCCACTGCCATGATAGATGAGCATGGCCCATCCAAAATGGTATTAATTAAAGCAAAAGTTGTTTACTTAATTCAGTTTATCTCAGTTGACGAGTGATTCATAGAATTATCCATAACCTCAATTCAGTTTCCCAAGATTCGGAATGACTTCACCAGCCATTTTGAGTGTGCGGGGGAGTCTTGCTTCATGTAAGAACATTAGAGGAAGTACAGCATTTTGCATGGTTTTCCTCATTCTTGGAAAATGGCACTGTACAAGAAAGTTATTTTTTGTAAAAGAAAGAAGTATCTTTGCTTTAATGAATGTTAACTGTCTCCTTTCTTGATATAGAGAAAGGGATGGGGTGATTTTTTTTTTGGTGTCCTCCAATTTTCATTCATAATGCTGGTTAGTTTTGAAAGGGATGGTTCCATTCAACATTATTTATACTATTTAAACCAGGGGTGGCATTCAGCAGGTTCTGACCAGTTCTGGAGATTCAATAGTGGAAATTTTGAGTAGTTTGGAGAACTGACAAATACCACCTCTGACTGGCCCCGCCCCCGAGTCCTAGCTGATCGGCTGGGGCTTCTTTTGTTGCCCTGCACAGGAGAACAGAGCTGGAAAGTGGGGTGAACCTGTTAGTGGGGTGGGGAGGGAATGCGATTTTGCAGTAATCTTCCCCCAGGAATGGGGAGGGAATGGGGACTTTACAGTATCCTTCCCCTGCCACACCCACCAAGCAACACCCACCAAGCAACACCACGCCCAGCAAGCCACGCCCCAGAACTGGTAGTAAATTTTTTGAATCCCACCACTGATTTAAATCCTATTTCATTGTGTATCTCAATGAATGGAAGTGGTTTGGTGATGTAGTGGCTCAGCTGGTTTCTATCATGCATAGTATTTGTGAGAATTTGTACATGTGAAATATTCTTCACTAAACTGTGATTCGATACACAATGGAACAGTGCAATGGAAAATTAGAGCAAGTTGAGTTGGCTTTCAGTTCCTCCTTTTTGTTGTATGCAATTTTGATTGCATGCTAACCAAAAGGTCCTTCCATTTGCACAAGGCAAGATACCCAAAGAACATTGATTCCAGGTTAAAGCTGTCCCAGCTTCTCATTGTTTAGGGGAATGACTATGAAATCTTATGAAGTGATCTTCAGGCTCAAGATTGGTTGGCACTGGAATGAGACTTTAGGACATTTTTAACATTTACAAATTATTCTTCCTCTTTCTCAGAGCACATGAACCATACAGTTGTGTGTCAGAGGGTTAGGGTGTGCTGGTGGGATTTCTGTCTTCTTATTATCACATCAACTTCCCGTCCGATGATGCTTTGGGTGCATCAGCTGCTTCATTTTATGTAGACCATCAAGACTTCGAGCATTTTTATGGACCTGACCTGGCTTAACTTGGACTACATGTCCAAGTCTCTGGTGTTTCTCTGGCTTTACCACTTCAATGCTTATCTAGCTTTTTTCTCCCCTAAGCGGTGTATTAAGATCCTATTAATAGGCCTGGAGTCTAGGAATTTGTGGTTATCCTGTGCCAGAAAACCCCAATCTTTTCGAATTACTTACCAGACAGAGTATTTTGAGACCATATTGTGGGCACAGTCACAAAATGGCTTCCATTTGGTTATGGCCAGTTACAAAGCATGTAAAGAAAACTCTGGGTTACAGCCCTCTATAATTTCATTTGCTAATAAAAATATCTCAGAAGAACTTGAAAGGCCTGGAGGCATTCCTGGAATAAAGGTTATATTTGTGGCTAGTTCTTTCCTTGATAACATTTTAGCTTCCCAAATAGCTTGGGAATGCTCATGAAATCCGGGGAGATATTGAACCTTTGGAGAGATGTCCTTCAGAAGTTGATGCCCAGACCCCAAGCACTGTCCTGATCAAGGTTCTTGATATTGAAGACTGTCAAGGTTTCTGTGGCTTTCAGACTTCTTTTGCAAATTGATAGTCTTTTTATGTAGTGATTCCCGGCATAGATGATGCTGTGATAGAAATTCTCTGTTGC
>JAOYMU010000192.1:85648263-85661326 GCA_025802295.1 Psammodynastes pulverulentus | reverse complement strand
AAATATATTATTAAACTACTCCCCCCCCCAAAAAAAAAAACCCAAGCAAATGATTAGGAATAATGCAGATTCACTGTTCATGGTTCTATTGTGTTTCCTCAAAAATAAGCTCTAGACTAATTTACATGCCTGTGCCTAATATAAGATAAACTCCCAAAATAATCCCTAGTGAAGGGGAGTGGGCATGGACAGCATAGGAGGTGGTGAGCACTCAGGGGCTGACAGTATCTAGCAGCAGCCACAGCCCACACAGCACAGGTGAGTTGAGTACCTGTGCAAGCAGCAGGCAAAGGCAAAGGCATAGGGAGGTAGGTGATCTGGATGCATTGCACAGGCTGCAGGAAAATTGAGTGGTGGTAGGCCAGAAGAGCGGACAATCATGGGAAGCTCATCTTCGTGTCTCTTGGCTTGCCTGCAGCATACGCAGTGCATCAGAATCACCTGCCTTCCGCTCCACACATTGGGATTGCCTGCCTTCCGCTCCTTGCCTTCTGCTCTGCACAGCCTCAAATGTGCCGACCAAAGGGACCGATGGGCTGAGGTTGCAGTCAGATAACTTCAGTCCCCACATGCTTGCCAGCTCTCATGTGTGCTGGGGTTGGGGTACCCAGCTGGGCTGATCATCCTGAAATCGTGTTTCCTGAAAATAAGTTCTAGTACTTATTTTGGGGAGGCCAAAAGAAAATAAGACCCTGTCTTATTTTGGGGAAAACATGGTATATATCTATGCATGAATAACTAACATATAAGGTTCGACTATCATTACAGAAAGGAAAATATGTGCACTATCCAGAGTCACTAGTCTTTGTGAGAAGGGCAGCTATATAAATTTGATAAACAAATATGAAATAATAGAGAGAGTTGAAACTTGGTTGTATAATTTCCATGACTATACATAGCAAATAAAGGATATTTATTTAGAAGCAGCGAAATGACAGGAGTTCTACCATATGTTAAAAGTATTCACAGCTGCTGAGAAATTCAAGAGAATATACTTGTGACACTGTTTAAAATGTCTGGATTAGAAAGAATTTTAAAAAGTAGAAAGAATTAAAAAAAGAAGTCTCGTTGGAATGTTCTAACCATCTAATCAAAAACAAAAAAAAAAGACATGAATCAAATGGTGGTATCAGAACAGCATGAGATACTTCAAATCAGGTTTCGATATATTTTTAGGAAAGCTCCTCAGACGGAGAGAGAAAGAAAAAGAACAAAAGAGGGGAAGACCTTTGAATTTTTACAACAGGGTTCTCCAAAGTCTCAACACTGACTCCTAATAGTGAATCCACTGTATGTATTATTTTTAATATGGTTGATCACACAATCAGCCAGATGTTTAAAATTTGGTATTTTTATCCACCTACCAAGTCCTTCCCAATGCCTTGGGATAGACAGATATTGCTCTTTAATAATATCAAAGTTATCATCTCAGGAAGTATGCTCTTCCTGTAAGTGAACATCTCTTTTGCAATCAGCTGATCAGGATTTTGTCAAGGCCAAATAATGTGATGTTCCAGGTGTTTTGTGCTTGCAATCTAATGAACATTTCTTAAACTACAGAAGTCAGTTATTTTCTTTCTTTTTCTTCATTCTTTATATAGAAGTAAATGGCTTTGCTCAGGAAAGTACTTTCTGTACATTGGATTCTGTAACTTAACAGGATTTTGTAAAAGGATTTTTCTTCTGTCTCTTTCTCTCAGTCCTTTCACTATTTTTCCTTCTCTGTGCATTTCTGACACCTACTCATTTCACTATCAGTTTGAAACATTAAGCATCACTTTTCTTACCTTCTTTACAAACCTCTCATCGTGTTATACTTGGAGTTTTATAATTGACAATTTTGCCATCTTTCCTGTCAGTCATATTTAAAGCCTAGATAGTGTCCTATTTCATACTGCAAGAGTCCCAATTTGTTCCAAACTCAGAAATACAAATTATCAGAGATTTACATAACTTTAAGAATATTAGTGACCTGATACTGCAAGCAAGAATTCTCTATTATTATTTATGGAAGTATGATATATCATGAACCAAGTGGAAAGTGCTAATAGAAAAATATACTTGTTTTATTTATTCAGCGGTATAAACATGATTTCTTTGTACTTTTCTAAAAAATAAAGTTTATACTCAAGTTTAAGTATGTATTTATTAATAGTTTTCCTAAGATACATTTTGTACAATATTTTTTTATTAAAGTTCTTTTTTCTGTACACATTTTATTCAGAATATTTCACTATAAAATTCATAAAAGTGATAAAACTTAAGAATTATTCTGTTTCAGTTCGCATATTTATTCAGGAAGTGTAAATTAGATTTGTTTTCATTAAAAGGTGTAAATGAAGTCAGTTTACATTAAAATGTGGATCAAATGTATTTTCCTCCACTTTTACTGTGAACATGTTCATGTGTAATTTCATAAATTTGAAGGTGACAGTGATACCCCATCTGTTAAGCTTCTGAAACATGTCTTCACTCCTATGCACCTAACTAAAAGTAAGATCATAATCTGAGACCATTAAAATGAATTTCTAGCTCAGAACACAGACTAGAAAATGTCCATTACACATAGACCTTGACTAATAACCTTTTTCTTAACAATGGTTCAAACTTATGATGGCACTAAAAAAAGTGACTTATGATGCGATTTTTGCATATACAACCAATACAGCATCCCCTCTAGTCAACTGATCAAAATTCAGGTGCTTGGCAATTGGCATGTATTTTTGGCAGCATCATATGATTGTCATTTGCGACCTCCCCAGGAGGCTTTGCAACAATAAACATCAGTGGGGGAAGTTGCAATCACTTAACTATTGCATGATTTGCTTAATGACTCACAAGAAAAAGAATCATAAAATTGGGCACAACTCACTTAACAACCTCATCACTTAATAATAGACCACTTAGTGGTCCCAACTGTGGTTGTAAATTGAGAATTAACTATATTACCATTTGCCCTACTCTGTTGCTTCCTACTTTCTTATACTGACCAGTTCTGTGATGCTATTTGGGAGTAGAGTTAGAAACTAGACCTAGTGATCGATTTATTTTATCTAAAAAATTATTTGTTTGTATTTAAATTTTTGGCTGATCCTAACAATCTTATCTACTTATCATTTAAGAAAGAATGTCATCTTCTTTACTGATATTCATTCAATCAATTTGCACTTAAGTTGGCAAGAGCATTCATACTCATGAATGATTATTGGTCATGTGTCATCAAGTTGGTGCTGACTTTTAGTAATCACGTAATCACGTAAGTTTTATTTTTTAAGAAAGACCATAACTTCAATCTTCCAATAATGGCATACATTGTGGCTGTAATTGAAATTATGATGCATATTCCATCCACCATGCTACTAATTGTCCTCTTTCCCTGAAACTTTTCCAGTATTATAGACTTTTCCATAGAATTATGTCTTGCCGTAATGTGTCCATTTGAACCTCTTCATTTGGACTTTGAATGAGAACTCTGAGTTAATTTGTTCTATGGTCCATCTGTTTCTTTTCTTGTCTATCTTTAGCATTCCCCAGAATCCTTTCCCATACTAATGTTTCAAAACATCGGTAGTTTTTTTTATCCCACTTCCCAAAAATCCAATTTTCACTTTCCTAGAGTGTCACAAGGAAAATGATATTTGCAAGTATCGACACATCACAGCATCTAACTAGTTTTTCCAAGGACTTTATTGCTTTTCTACCAACTCTGTGGAATATTTCAGATTATTGGATTTTTTTTATGATGATCGATCCTAAAACAGAGTAGTTGATTAAAAAAATAAATATCTTTTAAATTGCCCTTCCTTTCTGCATTTCTCTATACATGCACATTAATTTCATACTGTATGCTTGGTAGACCAACAATCACTGGGCTAGCTGAGATGTAGCCACATACACGTAGGTCTCAAATGGTGCAGTTAAATGAATCCCACTAAATGACTGCATTATTTGAATTAGAAGTACTATATTCAAAGTGATATTTCTATTGAAAATAGATAATTGGTTTCAGCTACTGAAATAAGTGGGAATTATAGTTTTAAACAATAATTATGTTTCTTTATGACATATGGTATAATAATAAAAAATCCATATCCCAAGTCTACCTGCTACCTCCTGTATTCTGCTGTAGTTCTTCAAAATGAGCCTCAAATGGGCTGTTCCTTTTCTCCATTTTGCACAAAGAACAATTAGCATATAAAACCATAATGGTATCTGCATGTAGTGTAGCCTCAACCACATGTACACTAAAATCACACCTTCTGAGTTTGAGCTTGCTTTAAATGCAATCTGGTGTCAGTTTATAAATTGTACTAATCAAACTCGCAATCTATCTTTACAATAAAGCTCAAAGGCAGTTTTTCCTACATTTTTCTAAATCTCTCAGATTTTGATAGTAAAGTCAAGTCTCATTCAAATCATGCTGAAAACTTGTCTTGGGGTTTTTCAAAACATGTCCTTATACTTTTATAAATAATAATTTAGAGACAGTTTACCATTGCCTTGGTATCATAGATATGAAAGGATACATTTAGGTTGTTGCGGGGTTTCGTTCCGGGCTGGCCAGGGCACGAGACCGCATTACCGTGGGCCAGGGCTTTTTTTCGGCACCAAAAGGTGCCGGAACGCGCCCCTCCCGTCGCGTTAAAAAAACCCGGAAGTACTCGCGCGCGATTGGTTGAGACGCGTCACGTGACGCGGACTCGAAAAAGGTGCCGGAACGCAGTACCGCCGAGTTCCGGCCAAAAAAAAGCCCTGGATAAAGGAATATGTATATGAAATCAACAATTTAAAGCATTCCTCTCTAACATGACATTCTAAACTTCCAGGATTGTAGACAAATGGGTCCCATTACATAGTATTTTAAATTCTAAGAGAGTTAATATAAGGTAATGGCCTTAGGTCTGCTGCTATGACAAATTAAAATGTCTAGATCTGCTAATTTAAGAATAATAATTCTACATTTATACAGCCCATTACAGAACTCATATATGTAATTGTCGAGGATTAGGAGAATCACCTATAATATGAATTAAAATAATAGAAGTAGCAAAAAAAAAGATGGATTAATGTGAAAAATATAATGACATTTAAAGTGAGAACTAAAGGTGTGTGTGTGTGTGTATGTGTGTGTTTGTATCACAGACATATTCACAAGTTTTTATATCATAGTTAAAAATTACAAGATGCTCCCAAAAACATACAACAGCTTCTTTATTATTTTCTGAAAATGTATTATTCTGTCTGAATCACTGTAATGGAATGTGGGAATGACTTTGATGAAATGGGGGGGAGGGAGATGCTGCCTACTAAACAATCAGACAAGCGAGGCAGGAGCCCCCAGTAGTTTCACAGTAAAAGAAAGAAACTTAGAAAGGGCCTATCCTAAAGGATCAAGCAGATAAAAGTGGCAGTGAGAAGTTTTGTGCTTTCAGACTTGCGAGATTTTGTTAATGTACCCTTACAAATGAAGTAGATTTTGCTCATCTAGTCAAGTGTTTCCTGTCTGGTTTACTCAGGAGGTCTGACAATCACAGACGTGATCTGAATGTATTGTTGAAACTGTAATAATGCTTACAAACAAGTTTATTGTTAGTTTAACAAATTAGTATCTTCTGTTTTTCCAGTTACCACACACATACCAAAAATATTTGTCAGCAGCTCTCTAGTGAGGCCACCCTGGAACTCTAAACAAGATGACAAAGACAAATTATAAATCAGGAGATGGAGAGCCGAGATGCAGCTTCAATCTCATCTCTGATTTAAATATATTTCATTGCCTTTAATTTTAATAATACTTAAGCATATAATTACGTGTAACACTGCACTTGTTGGATTAGTTCACTAGCATCCGTAGTCTTTATACAGAATATTAATATACAAATGGTATAGCAAAGACAGCACAGTAATGAATAGAAAAATAGAGAAACAAGTAAAAATTCAATCACACATTGTGCCATTAAACCAGATTTGGCTTTGAACCAAGAAATCCATTGTTTAACTCTCTCCCTATAGTGCAGAATATTCTTTTAATGAGGGCAGCTTTCTACAGGGCACAGGGAGGAAGTTGAACGGAAGGTCTAAAAGGGGAAAAACCGAGTATAAAAAACATTTTATACTACTGCATTCCTGCATGAATGAATATACCAATTCAGACATGAGTGTGTTTAGAAAACACACACACACACACACACACACGTTATTGTCTTGAGGTTTTCAATGTATAAAGTGACCAGATTTAAGCTTTACCAAAGCGGGACACCATTGATGGGGAGAGGGAAAGGGGGCGCACATGCACAGAAGGCGCATGCCAGTAGGCACGCGCATGTGCAGAAGGTTGGGGAGCATATGCACGCGCATGCACAGAAGGGTGAGGGGAAGCGCGCGCATGCGCAGAAGGGTAGGGGAATTTAATTTTTTTTTCATTTTTAAAAAAATCGGGACTTTTTATAAATGCTGCGGGACGCAGGATAAATGGCTGAAAATCGGGAGTGTCCCGCCAAAAGCAGGATGTCTGGTCACCTTATCAATGTAGCAAAACAGCATGCAGTCAGATCAAAGTCCGGCAAACTAGATTTTAGCACTTGCTCTCCACATGGATGGCTGATCAATCTTAAATAATACTCACAAGGATCTTCGGAAAATAAAACAAATGACAAACTGAAGACAACTTCATTAATTTTTTTTTTTTTGCAAGTTGACGATCAAAGCAGAATTTAATTTTTATAAAACATTCAATTAAAAAGATAGTTGGGCATTCACTTGAGAATATACTTCCTAATCTGGAAGTTATATCAAAACTCTAAAGTCAGAATAAGATTTGACCCACAAGGTCTAAATTCAGACACATTCCCTTTACCCAAGGGAGTCAGGCAGTGATGTATGCTAGTTGTTATTCAACTTATATGTGCGCGCTCACAACCAGCGAACCGGTTAACGTAAGGGCAGCTCACCTCTGGTAACATCATCAGTGCTAGTGACATCACAGTAGAACTGATGATATTACCTAGTTTGGGTAATGAACTGTCTGCAAGAAAACAAGAAAGCTCAAAGACCAACCAGGACCCCTAACAGTTAAAAGGCCATTATTTTCAAATTGGACTGATTTCTTCCCTTCTCTCTGGCAAATTTGAGTCTTCTTGGATTCATATAACGCACTAAAAACTTCTATCATGTGGCCTTTTCCTTGACTCCTTTTATTTTCTTCTTCAGGCTAGGAAAGTTACTAAATAAAAGCTTCTAGACGTGAGTCCAAGAATAGTAATAGAAATAGCGCTTAAACTTATATACCACCCCACAGTGTATAAAACTTTACAGCATTCTTTGGGCTGTTTACAATATCAGTATATTACCCCCAACAATGTGTCCTCAGAAGGATGGAAGGCTCAATCAATCTTGTGCCCTATCAGGATTGAACGTCAGGCTGTGGGCAGATTCATCCAAATTTGGTTCAACCATGTCGGGTAGTAAACAGGCAACTGTATCAACACACTCACCTCTCCAGCCCAACAAAGCTTATTCTTCAGAGCTAGATTTAGTCTATCTTTAGCATTTTAATAGGCCCCGTCTCTTATGGAAAGTACCAAATTATTCTGAGGAACTCCATGTTAATTTCCTCTTATCAGGCAAGGAAATTTTTTTATCACCCATAATGTAGCAAAGTTTGGTATAGTTTCTGCGAATATCCACAAATAATTGATTACACCACATACTGATTCTGTTATCTTTTGTTATATCTGATTTCAATTTTCAATTTTTGTTTGGAAAATTGTTATCTATTTTTCAAAGGTTTTAATTTTTTTGTCATCATGTGGGTGTTTTAATGCTATATTTAGTTTATATATGTTCTAATTTACCTTGTCATCTGATTATTTTATGAAATAAATTTTATCTACCTTCCTAGAGATAAGAAACAGTAGTCTGGCACAAGGTCACCCTGCTGACGTTCATGACTAAGAGAGACATTCTCACTCTAGCACCTTAATCAAAAGTATTAGTGCATTTTTATTATATTGTATGATTTTCTAATTGAGTATTGTAATAGTGTGGACATTTAAACTTGAATTTTCCAAATCTTAATTTAATAGTCTATTAAATATATCACATTGGTTCCAGTTTTTTATGTATTGCTTTCCTAGGCAAAATATTTTATACTATATTACAGGACTATATTAAGATACTAGCCAAAATAACCAAAATTTTGTCATTATATCTTTTTTCTGGAGCAAAACCTGTTCTTAGCAATTTTGGGGACCCCTCTATTTTTTAAATGATTAGGTTTCATAATTGCAAAAGGGAATCTGGAAATCTGATGGCAAAAATGGAAGTAAAATTTAGCACATCTGCTTCTCTTATTTGTAAAGTTGTAACAAGAATAAATTTATTCATAAATAAATTCAACTTTCACATACTGCTGCATAATATAGTTATGTAGAAGTCTAGTGTTAAATGAAACTTCCATTGAATCTCGATTAACTGATTTATGGCAATTATTTGCAAATTAATAAACAGCCACATTTGTTTGCATTTAGTTCATGATCTTTTTGGAGTATATTCCTCCCATTGTTTTTGGTGCCTTCAAGTCAGTGGTGACTCTTGGAGATTGCCTGGCCAGGTCCCTGCCATGTTCTTGGCAAGACACCAGAAGTGGTTTGCCAGAACCTGTTTCCTAGGGATATGAGAGAATGACTGGCCCAAAGTCACCCACTCATAGTCTCCCTGTTTCTAGCCTGGTGCCTTATAGGCTCCCAAAAATTGCCCATAATATACCAGGAAGCAAATGGACACAACGTAAGTTGAATCTTTTATAAAATGAGAATTTCTAGAATTCAAAGATTTCTTCTAGCTGTCTCTTATGTCATTTTTCAAACAGCTACAGATCAGAACTCCAACAGCTTTTCAAAAAGCCTTCAGGCTCTAGAGAAATAAAACTCAGCAAAAATTAAATCCTTTCCATTCCTTCAAAGGAAACCACCAAGAAAAGGATATTTAATATGCTAACTGTAGTCTAATTTAAATAGTTGAAGAAAATAAGCATTTTCAATTCATTTTACCATGGTTATTGAAACCCAGAAATTTTGATCACACTCTGATCATAGTTTAAAGTATTATTTTTCTAATATGTAAATGAGAGTTAACAATATTCCTAAAAAAATTCAGAAACATTAGGAACCTAGGTTCTATCTATGCCATTCTCTCTTTATGGTTCTATGTACTTTACCTCAATAGCAATAGCATATAGACTTATATACTGCCTCCTAGTGCTTTCCAGCACTCTCTGCACAGTTTACAATGTCAGCATATTGTCTCCAGCAATCTGGGTCTTAATTTTACCAAATTCGGGAGGATGGAAGGCTGACTCATCCTGTTCAGATCGAATTCCTTGCTGTGAGCACAATTAGCCTGCAATACTGCATTCTAACCATTGTTACCACCAGGATGGTGCAATAGAATGACCATGAAGGGTTGTGTGCAGCACTTTGGGTCTGAATACAGAAAGTACTTCAGAGCATATGAGAGGGCAAATGGAGCAATTCATTAAAGCAGCCCTTAAGATCCATAAAAAAGATCAGGATTGGTTTAAATAGACATATGACTGGAAACATGTCTGCATGCGCAGACAAAAAAAATGGCGCGGAAGGGGAAATAGCCACGGCAGGGAAAATCACCACGGCTATATTTGATCGCCACCTGAGGATCTGTTTGTGACCAGATGCAAACATTTTCCAAAAGTTTTGGTCATCACCTGATTTGGTCGTGGACAGAAGCATTTGTGACCCGAGATTCCACTGTACTTTCAAGTATAAAGCGCTTCACAGGACTATTAATCATATCAATGTACATAATTCAGCTACAAGCCTATAGAACACTTCCAGTTCATAGGGAAAACTTTCTTCATGCTGCCTTCAATGTGTAAATATTACACCTGAGTTCATACAAACTTTAAACCTAGGTTTACAAAACACAACTGCTATATTCTCATTATGAGCCATACACAAAGAAATAAACCCTGCTATTGCTAACTGTGAGAAGGCTTTCACACAAAATGCTAAGATGATGTTCAATAATAAACATTCCAAATTAATTGTAACCTACATTATTAGATAGTATTAATCTTTCCTATAGATTGGGTTAGAGATAGAATGTGTGAAAAAATTTGCTAGGGTCACAGATCACTCAAAGCACTGAATACAGCTCAGAAATAAAATGTCAGATTGCACTATGTCGCACAACAATGAGGAACATGAGCCAAATAGGGCAAAGCAAGAATATCAGCCTGTCAACCAAATGCAAGTTAGTTTGCTCTATTGTATTCCCTGTAGCTACCTATTGTGAAAGTTGGACTTTAAAAAAGCAAAACAAAGCAGGAAGAAAATCTACTTGTTTGAGTTGTGGTGCTGGAGAAGATTCCTGCATATTCCTTGGATAGCAAAGGTGACTAACAAGCCAAGTACTGGAGCACATAACACCAGAAATGTCACTGGAAGGCAAAATCACAAAACTTATTTTGACCATGTCATGTAAGGGAATTCACTGGAGAAAGCAATTATGGTTAGAAGAATTAGTGGTAAAAGGAAAAGGAAACCAGACCACCAAAGAACACAGTGGCTGGACACCATCTAAGCCAGATCATAGAACAACTCAAAGTAGTGCAAAATTGGAGATTTGTCCCACAGAATTGCCAAAAGTCAGACATGACTGAATGGACATCGACATCATCATCATCATCATCATCATCATCATCATCATCATCATCATCATCATTTATGTTAACTTCCCACAAAGCTAATGTGTATTGAAGTATTCCAACATTTAAAATATCAATAATGCAGAAAGTTTTTTTGTTTATGAATATACATATGGTAAAACATCATTTTAATGGATTAACTGGGAGAAGGTATCCATTACCATATTGTCCACTGAATCAGCATTATGCAAATGAAATAAATACCATGGGTATTTGTCATTTGCATAATGCTGTCGTTTATGACTCCACCATCTTTTTAGAATGAACCCCTGGCATGCTATTTAGAGAACAAACAGTCATTGATCCATAAAAAATAGGCACAAATTCCAGCACCACAGTAATAGAGATAGCTTTTGCCTCACTATTCTTTAAATACAACTTTCAAATTTAAAAATTAATATTACATATTGAAACAGAAAAAACAGCAGGAAGTATAATGGAACAATGATGAAAGCTTTAAAATATTCTCAAAGCAAAAGAAAAAACTAATTATGTTATACTAAAGCACCCTATTTTAAAACAATAGGCTTCTTAATAGTTTTTGGAAAATCATTAATGATGGAACAAAATTGGCATTTTTGGAAGGAGATTTGAGACCTCAGTTGGAGGCAGTTCTCCGCTATCACTGACAAAGATATGTTTCATTTACTGGTATTTATCCTTTCTACTAAAAATACCATATACTGAACCTGGGATCTCTGCGGGCAAAGCAAAAAATTTTGTTACCACTGTTCCCAGCAATCATAAAGCTATATTACTTTGGACTCATAGTCTGGGAAGCTACCGTAGCAGTCCAAAGTGTTTACCGTATTTTAAATTTCCTACATTTCACAAAGCCTGTCTTCTGTCAACCCTTATCTAGATAAGATGTTGTTCACATCCTATTTCTAGTCTAGTGATATTAACAACAGGGCAAGAGCGGTGTTGCCTAGGGCTACAGAGTCAATGGTTATAAAGGCTTTTGTTGGCACTGGGACATGTTTCAGACTGCATAATTACTGTTCTTAAGCTTTCTCATGTGCCGAGATTATTAATTAACACATCTTTCAAATGTAAACAAATGAAATGCTTGACTTGAAAGTCTGGTTTCTAGGCAGGTAAAAGGACTAATAAAGATTTTTCACAAACAGATGCAGACCCAGGTACTTGCTGTAGAACAGAATAATAAAACTTGTGGGATTGATAAAATGCGTATTAATAAACTTCCAAATACATATAGAAAAATTAAAGGAAACTTCAAATAACCTTCTAGGTGTGAACAGAAAAAACTTTAATTTTGGGTATTAATCATATATCATTGTGATATTATGAATGAATGGAGGGATGTTTATTAGGGCCTTTGACTAAAATTTGATATTAAAATAAATTTAAAATTTATAAAATTATCAATTTGCATAGATATTTAAATATATGCAAGTAGCCCTCAACTTACGACTGTAAGTCAAAAGTTTCCATTGCTAAGCAAGTCAGTTGTCAGGTGAGTTTTGTGCCATTTTATGACCTTTCTTGCCACAGTTGTTAAGTGAAACCACTGCAGTTGTTAAGTTAGTTGCATAGTTGTTCAATGAACTTGGCTTCCTTTGTTTGTTAGAAGGTCACAAAACGTGACCCTGAGACACTGCAACCATCATATATAGATGCAGGTTGGCAAGTGGCCAAATTTTGATCATGTGACCTATGGGGATCGTAAGTGTGAAAAATGGCACTTTTTTAGTGCCATTGTAACTTTGAACACTAAATGAATTGTTGTATGTTGAGAACTACCTATAAAATGTCCATAGTGTCCCTTTCATTACACACACAACAAATTCTGGGAGTTTAGAATTATTCAACGGCATCAAGGCTAAATAGACATTTGACTATATATTTCCCTTGCCAATCTTCAAATCCAGCTTTATATGGAGAAGAGTTCCCTGGATATGCTAGAGCTATCAGATCTGGCCTGCAAAAATCCAAACAGATAGCAGCAAAAGTGTGTTGATGAACGATTTCAATTTATGTAAAATACTGACACTTGGTAACTTTTTACACCATATTTTAGAAATATATTTGGGGAAGCTCTGAAAGCTTGGAAGTTTAGTTACCTGTAATCAATAGGACAGGGTAACTTAATAAGTATGTGAATCAACCTAGGACTGATTGAATAAATTGTCCCTTTTTAACACCAGCCCCCATTGTATCTGTTAACCAATCAGGATTCATACAAATAATTGACCAGCTTCATATATTCCACAAACCATTTGAAATAATGGATGGAAACTGAACAAGGAGAGATTTAACCTGGAAACAAGGAGAAACTTTCTGACAGTGAGAACAACC
>JAOYMU010000192.1:85632026-85646450 GCA_025802295.1 Psammodynastes pulverulentus | reverse complement strand
GCAAAACCCATTCAAGTCCATTCATGCCAAGAGGAATTTCAAAGAGTACTAAGACTGTAACTTCTATTTCCCCGAGGAAGCAACCTAATTGACAGTTCAAATTTATATATATTTACTCAGAAGTAGATCTCACTGAATTTAATTAGGCCTACTGCAAAATAATTACTTTTATGAAAGTAAAGATAAAGGTTGTCCACCTGGGTGATATAAAGCTCCATCTTTCTTTGACTGCTAATGAAAAGTGCCTTCATATCTGAGGGGTCTTTACTTTCTGTTCAGGGATGCGGTCACTTTACTTATTTTGCATACTGCTTAGCAGGTAAACGTCCTTGGTGAAATAACACATATTGATTTATCACATATAAAGTACATTCTCTTTTAAGGTTTTCAATTCTTTCCTTATTGCTATTTATCATAATCTATCTAAGTACCCAGGCTGAATCTCACATCAAAACACTAAAAAAGCACTGGAGTATTTTTAAAAAAAAAAAACAAATTTGAGAGAAGGCGCACACAAAGATTCCAGATATAATACCCAGGGTTAAACTCCCTTCTCCCACAATTTGCTACATTTTCCAAGCACTCTGTTCCAAAACCAACAAGCCATATTATGATTTAGTGCAATCTGATATGGAACCTAATTAATATAAGAAAGCTTCCTAATATTTGTATGTCCAATCCTAGTATAAAAATTGTTACATCAATGGATGAATTTTATGACCTGTCCCATATTTTCCTAAATTTATATTGCATCTCTTTTGCAAGTTACAGATCATATATCTTAATATAATAGTCATTACATATAATGGTTTAAATCCTTGCAGCTGATATCAAGATTCATAAACAATATAGTGTTCTCTCCCTATAAAAGGCACACTAATTTTCAGCACCATGACACATATAAAAAAGCTACCTTGAGATAATTCTTTTTTCCAGCACCAACAATGCTTGTATTGGGTGCTATTTATATTTTTTGAAAATGATGTCACCTTCAGCACTTCTCCCACAAGAACAGATAAAAATAACTTTTTGTAAAATATTTAGCAAACACAGTTTTAAACCACTTGCTAAACATGAAATAATAAGGCTTGAGACTGGGAATGCAGTTTCATTTATAAAAAGTTTTACTACTTTAATAAACAAAATCTAAACAAATCCCTTCTTTGAACAAATTTAACAAAGTATTTTCCACTGTTCTCTCATCTTTTTGACAAATAGTATGTATATAAAAATATAGAAATAAATGTTTTTTCCTGGAGTAAAGGTAGAGGTTTATGCTTTTTTTCAAGGTACTTGCCTCTTTCTGGTTCACTAAATTTCCCAATCTCCGCTGCTAAATGAATTTTAACATTTATATTGGGAAATTATATACTCTTCTAAGCTAGATAGTATGAAAATGATATTTTGAGCAAGGCAAAGGAGAAAAAGCAAGGGTACATTATTAGCCCTTCTTTTTCCTTTCCGGAGTTTAATATCCAAAGCAAGTAATCCAAAGGTTCTGTGAGTAATCTCATTCAACCTTCAGAATGCACTTGAGTTATTTAATAATGGAATCTGGAAATGTGCTTGTTTTTTAAAAGAAAAGAACAACCACCATTTCCAGTTAGAGAAGAAGATAACTTGGCAGAATGTCTTGGTTATACGTGCCAATCAAGGTGAAAGGTTGAACCGACAACACTCTTACTACATGTTTCTTCTAAGGAAATAAAAGCAGGGGAGTCAAATATGCTGAACTTCTGTTCATTAAAATAAAAAGGAAACACCTTGAAGATAATAAAATTATTACAAAAGTTTACATAACAGCTTTTGGCTATTGTTAGACAGAATTCATCTTTCAACCCTTACAATGAAAAACAGACCTGGTATCATTTTAAACTTAGGTTTAGGCCAAAATAGTGATTATGATAGAAATACTGAATTCTCTGCTACAAATTTGCACGTTCATAAATGAAGATTATGGATTGTAGATTACCTTTCATGCTGTTTCTTTCCTTCTTGCCTGAGTTCTTTTACATCCAGAACTATCTAGAGGAACACTTTTTGGTTGATTCATAAAGTGCTTCCCTATAGTATTTCCATTAATACAATATCACTGGGCAAATTTGAGTTTAGGTACACAATAATACATAAAGGTTCCCTATTTCTCTTTAAAAGTCATAATAATAGACAAAAAGAGGCTTAAAATATTTTACATTACTACTTAGTTAAAATTAAAGCTGTTTCCTCCCTTTGTTCAAATTTCATGAAGTAGGAAAAAAGTATGATTGTATTTTTATTAAAAATCATCCTTATCCAGACAATTCTTCTGGAATTATTTTCCAGTCATTTTCCTAGAAAAGTGAACCATAAATATTAAATCAAATTTACTGAGGTTATCTTTCATTTACATGGTTGAATGAGCCTAAAGTACAAAGGTTTATTACTTGTAAGTAGTAAATGTTTAATTTGTTTCATTACTGTTAGGATAAATACAAGCAGTGTTTTGAATGGTTTTAATATAACGAACCACTTAATTTATTAAGAAAAGTTATTTCTCAAATCATAAATAAATTTCAAGATATTGTTGTTGTTACAATTACATATTATCCGACTTAAATGAAGAGATGATACAATCTTCGTCAGGAATAATGAACCTATATTTTTAAAATAAGCCAATGAATACTAGGGCACTCCCACCTTCTCAAACTTTAATGGCATTTTATTACTCATTTATCTAGTTTGCTCAGAGCTCCTTTCACCTCCCCCCCAAAAAAACCTCCCACACAATTTTTATTGCAGAAAACAAGCACAGAATCAGAAATTGTTCAGTGCATTTTAAAGGCCTTGTTTTTGATGCATAAGACTAAGTCAAAACAACAATTTTAGAATAATTGCTCTACAGAAAGCAATTTTCAATGTATGATAGGTAATTTCACTTATTACTACTTGGTCCTTGAAGCAAACTATCCCCTGAGTATACTGTAAAGGTGTCAGACATGTACTTTTTAGAACTGAGCATCAAAAGACTGCTTTTATTAACAAATGTGTGCTCAAGAGTAATGGTTCTCTTAAGGCAAAAATATTTGTTCAATTTAAACCTATTATCATGGTAAATATTGCCAAAGTTCTGGAAATAGAAAAGCTTGATGAACCTCTTGCTGATGAACACACAGTTAAAATACTATATATGTAAGTATTGAACTAAAGGTGATTAGTCCTTGACTTACAACCATTTGTGTGGTGACTGTTTGAAGTTACAGTGGCACAGAAAAAGTGATTTAAGACAGTTTTTCTCACGACTATTGCAGCATCCCCATGGTCACATGATCAAAATTCAGATGACTGTCAACTGGTTTGTACTCATGACAGTTTCCAGTATTCTAGGATCATATGTACCTTTTCCAAACTTCTGACAAACAAAGTCAATGGGGAAATCCAGGTTCACTTAATTGCACTTACTAACTTAACAACTGCAGTGATTCACTTAACAACTGTGAAGAAAAAAATGGGAGCAAAACTCACTTACCAACAAAAAGTTTGGGCTCAATTGTGGCCATAAATCGAGTGCTACCTATATAACCTGAGATACTTATGTTTCAGAGAAGCAGGCTTTTATTTTCTCTTCTCTGAGATCTACAATTAATTTATAATTATATTTTGAGGCAATACCAAAGCTTATATTTTATCTGCTTTAAAATTGGAATGGTTAGTTGTTTGATACCAATTGGACTGTTTGCTCAGGTACAGATTTGATTTGCTATTTTTAACTTGACATGGGCCCTTTGGTTTTAGAAAACAAAGATGTTTAATCTTTTCCAGGCTTTCAATAATTACAAATGTGAATGGGAGTTTCCCAGTCCCATAGCACAATCTGATTGTATTCATACAATGTTACAATATAACTACTGTAACAATTTGTCAGATATTGGTCTTTTGGATAGTATATAGTTAGATGAAAACTTGTTCATACCTTCATCTCAACTGAGCAAATCCTTTACTTTGCACCTGAAAAAACTATATATAGTTTTCAATCTATATTACAATTCACACACAGTTCATACAGTTAAGATTCAATCTTACATGTAGTTGATAATACTTAATTTTATTAAATGAATCGGAGTAACTTCAGATTAGGCTTTAAATCAACTGTGCAGACCTTCAAATTAAAATGCAAAGATTTGTGTTGGAGCACATAGAGATACATATATTAAGGAATTAACTGAATTTCTTTAAAGCAGCTACATCTTTTTTGGCATTGTAAAGCTGCTACGTAATTCCAGGAAATTATATATTTAGTTTACTGAGTTGCTTATAAGTATTAAATGCATGCTCCTGCATGTTCTAAAGCAGCTTTCCACATTCTCATCTGAAATTCTGCACAGCTTTAACATACAAGAATGCACTTTTAATATTTATTATGCAGAAAAAAGAAAATGAATCCTACTTATAATAGCCAGACAAATTTCATTTGCAGAATTTCCATGTGTTAAAACTTATAACGGCTCCAAGTACATAAAAAGATAAAAGTCCAAATCTAACAATATTAGAGAAATGCGAGTGAATACTTCCCTGTCCTGTTGTTTCTTTCTCCATAGCTTGTCTCTCCCATATAATTTTCAACCAACCAAAATCACCTCTATTACTGAAATTCAGTGGGGAAAAATGAACTCACAGGGAGAAGTGGTGGAAGAAAGTAGTAAGTATAGTTATGCATCCCTCAAGTATTCATCCTCTTTACTGTCAAACAGGATGCCAGCAACTACTTTGTACTATATGGTGGATTATGGATGGCTCACCATATGTTGTTGGATGGCAGTCATTGTCCCTCATTATTGACTATGTTGTCAAGGTGTGATAGGAATTGGAGTTCAGCAGGATCAGGCATGATAGCATATTTTGCCAACCCTTCTGGGCATGAATGCTGTACTTTTCAGTACAGTCACAAGATCTATAGCACTAGCACCTAACAGTTAGCCTTATATATCACTTCATAGGGCTTTACAGCCCTCTCTAACTGGTTTACAGAATCAGCATATTGCTCCCCCAAAATTGGGTCTTCATTTTACCGACCTTAGAAGGATGGAAGACTGAGTCAACCTTGAGCCTGTTATGATTTGAAGTGCTGGCAGTCAGCAGAATTAGCCTGCAATATTGCATTCTAACCACTGCACCACCATGGCTCTATAATACCGTTAATCAGCACTTTTTTCAAAATAAATGAAATTTTAGAAAAAGCACTTTAGACAAATCAAATATTCTTAATTGTTTTAAAAGATGCATGTATTACTATTTTGGAATTACCTTTCCAGATTGATCTTCCTATATCTAAAACATAATTTGTTTTATAAGATGGTGTCTAAGTTTCAGATAGCTCATGAATTGGAAATGAATGTGCAGAAAGTATGAAAAAATGGATGGACCAAAGGATCTTTCCAATTAATGTAATATCTTGGGGCATCAGAAGTTCAGTTTTCTTTCAACTTTGACAAATGAAATGGCCACAGATGGTAACCAAATGTTCTTTGCTGTGGAAAATAGTTAAAGTGAGCTTAAAATCTGCAGTATCAAATAATGATGCCCTATCATGTGTAAATAATCATAAGACCTGCTGAAATCAATTATTGAGATCACCTGTGTAAGCCTCGGTTTATCCAAATATTCATTAATACCATTGATTTTTTTAAAAAATGTCTTTCCTCTTCTTGGAGTCCATGTAAGCAACTATTACCCTCTGAACTGAAAGGAAGCAGGTCCTGAGGTAAATATCTGCTGGCTGTGCACATAACAAGGTCCAGAGAGACTTATCCAGAAGTTGCCTCTTTTAATCCAATGCTGAATTATGTTAGAAGATGCTTTCTGTGCTTTCAGAGCCACACAACTGCCAGAACTGCAAGTCTTGCAAGTCTTAGTATCTCTTCAGCCTTTCCCAAGGCACCCCAACCCTGTCAGAGGCACTGAAACTATGGCAACTGAATAAGAAAACAGCTTCCATGATTAATAGATGAAGAGGCCAAGGACAGTGTCAAGCCAAACTATAATTTTAGAATGACAGAGGAATTAGCATAGACTCCTGTCAAACTGGCATTAAGCAGATGATTTTGATAGCTATCAATAAAAATTGGCTATATGCAGATATATGATTAAGTTATGTGCTTCCTTATTTCTCTCTTCCTTAGAAGATGCCTCCTGTACAAAATGTTTCGAAAGGCATAATCAAGACTCAAGCAGTGAAGAGATACACAGTTTTGTGAAATTGTGACATTTGGAGGGGAAAATTGAGATTTCTGGTGTCAAGGTATAACCTTTAATTATTTTATTACAAAGACAAAAACAATAGTTTACCTTACAGTAGCTGCAAAACAGTGTTCATTTTAATTGCTGGAAAGTTTTGTATCATGCCCACCAGCAATCATGGATTATGCATGGAACAAATTCTGTTTTTAAAGGACATAATCAATACGATAATCACAATTTCACCCTATAAAATATTATATCCTTGACCCAGACTGGCTGAATCCCTGCAATAAAAATACCAGGATTTTTTTATCCTGTTATCCCTGAAGTATTTGGTTTCCGGTGAAGGCAGCCAAAACCAAAATCTATAATATGCTTGTCCAGTTTTTTGGCTTGCCTGGACCGCACTGAGTGAAGAGGAATTGTCTTGGGCCGCATATAAAATATATAATAAAGTTAATGTATATAAATTGCATAGTAATGTTAAATATTTACGTTATTATGGGACAGAATTACCACCTGT
The DNA here is from genome assembly GCA_025802295.1 of Psammodynastes pulverulentus. Classification (NCBI taxonomy): domain Eukaryota; kingdom Metazoa; phylum Chordata; class Lepidosauria; order Squamata; family Psammodynastidae; genus Psammodynastes; species Psammodynastes pulverulentus. The sequence continues at coordinate 85,639,714 of JAOYMU010000192.1, read as the reverse complement.
CCAAAGCTGCAGGTTGGACACACCTAATCTATAGGGTGATGGTTGCACAGATACAAACAGAAACTTTTTAAAAGAATGCTGGATGACTGACATGCATATACAAATAAAAACACCACATATTTCTACATGGTATGACAGATTCCTTCCTGCACAAGTTTTGCTTCATAGCTACAAAACAAAATTGGGTAGACCAATATATTCCGCAAGAATTCAAGTCATTGCACTGAAACCCTGTATATAGCAATAATTACTATTAAAAATACTCTTAAAAAGAAAGGTCAGTACTGAATTCAGTGAGTTACCATATGTCTCTTCTCTTGAGACGCAGCAACTGTCAGTTCTGTTTATAGCTGGCTTATCATTTTCCATTTCTTTTTCAGTCTGCACATAGCTAGTTTTGGATTTTGTTTTAAATAGACCAGGAATTGAGGAGTGGGGAAAGAAAAATTATGTTATTTCATACACCAAAAAAATACATACCGGGCGTGATAACATTCCATGTGAAATTGTTTCAAGCTTTCAAGAAAATTAAATTGTGCCATTTCCCAGCCAACTGAGTTGCTATGGGCCTGTCATGCAGAATTAAAGTACCTAAGATACTGTTGATTAAGTCGGCTAAAATTTAAAATAAGAAAATTGACTATTTGGAAATTTCATTTCTGATTCTTTTTCCATGTGTTTGCTAATACATAATGTATTCAAGTTCATATATTTATCTATATGTGTATCTGTATTTCCTTGCTTCCAGTTCCTGCTCTGGTTATTAATTAGTAGCTTTTATGTTCCATGCCAAGATTTCTAGATTGTATAGATTATTTATATATACATACAAGCATGTAACTATCCTCTGACAGTCTGAATAGCTCAAAGGTTTTATTTTCAGTTTTCCACAGCAAGTTTCAGAAGCCCAGGATAATGTTAGATGGGATGACACTATCTGAGCTGTAACTGCCTCCTCTGTAAAAGTTTCCCAAATGCTTTTTAATTAAAAGATCATGTGAGGCAGTATCTGGCATGGAACTACTAATAAAAAATTAGGCCAATGCTTTAATCTAGTGATAGATTGAAGCTGTGATAGATTGAAGCTGTTACATTTACAATGCTAGCCCAAAGAGGAGGTTTAAATAATTATTAAGGAAAAATATTTTGCTATTATTTTGTATATAATTCAGTAGAGACATTTTGGGCTTTAAGGTGATAACTATACTACACGTTCTACTAAAACTCTATTAATAACTACACTATACTGGTTCAATAATCCAATGGAAAATTAGTCATCTGAAATGAACTAAAAAATTCAGTATTTTTTTAAAATTGAGGATTACACAAATCTGCCTCTGTTTTCCCCATATTGGGATTATAAGACTTGCAGTTTTAGAAGCCCACCAGAAAAATTGAGATATTAATTCAACATTTGAGACCAAACTCCTGATCTTATAATTAAGAACTGCTGACCTTTCTTCCAGCACAATTTGACAAAGTTTTTGGACTTAAGCCAACTGGGTATCAGTGAAATTGACTGTATAATTCAGTTTAAATCCAGTTATTTTACTGGATTACTTTATAAAGAGTAAGATAATCAACCAATGATAAATTGTTATATAAACAGCATTACTGGCAATCAAACCTTGACATATTTATTAAACCAATGTCTAAATAAAAGAAACCAAACTTTTATCTTGTCAAATTTTCAGACTGACAATGCATGGATGACTTTTTGTCCTCACTGTTGACACAAAGATGCACTAAAATCATGTACTGTGAGGGCATATTATCAAGCAAAATAACTTTCACTCAGTTGAGGTTTATGCCAAAAAGGTCTAAAATAATCTACTGAGGTTAATGACTGAACAGTCAGAAACTACACAATATCATACTTTGGACCCACAATCAAGCAGAAAGTTGATACTACCATAATGAATGTATGTGTGCTCTAAAAACTCACCAAATTCATTTAAACTTGGAGATAATAACTTAATGGCAAATTACTTAAGGAAATGACTCAAACCTATGAAACTGTTCATTTTGCAAGGCATCATATAGATTACAAGTCATACAGATAATTAGTGATTTATTGAGTTTAGGCTTCATGAGTAGAGGTGAAAAATTAGCTAAAGACTAGCCAAGTAAATCTTGTACAGAAAACGTAACTCTAAGAATAGTGAAACAGGATTATAGGTTAGAATCCAGAAGGCTACAGGTTCTAGTGTTACAAATCTGATTCCTGTTGTTAATAATTATGTTGCAACCAAAGGTTAAAGCAGCAGCTGCAAACCTACAGGCAGATGTATCTTTGTCAGGTGAGTTGATCGCAGCATATCTCTTACCTATCTTTGCTTTGAAATATAATTAGTTAATTACTGAAAGCATTTCAGGACCCACCAATTAAAGACATTGCAGAAGAAAGACTAGCTTCCAACTAGTTCTGCTGCAATAGAAAAAGGTTGGGAAAGGTGAAATCAAGAAACAGATTAACAATTGAGGAGATGACCAACGTCCTACATTTTCTATTGTTAGTTTTTTCTCTCTCTTATACTATATGTTAAATATACTTTAGGTAGGAAATAAGTCTTTGCTTTGACATATGCTGGGTAGTGCCATGAAACAGTTTGCAGTCACAGTGAGTAAAATATTCCATATGTTGAAAAGACTATCAATATTCTAAATTACGTAAGTTTGGGACTTAGTTTCTATAAAATGGAAGCAGTGAGGCAACAGTAACTATGTTCTGAACTATATGCTAAATTATAGCCCAAAACAAACAAATGGCCTGCAGCTTTATTTAAGACAATTGTAATGCTTTCACACTAAACACCAAGCCATAATTTGTTGAACAAACCATAACAGATGTAAATCAAAATGATTTATACCTCACACTAAACTGAAAATAAAATATATTATGGTTTACTGTAACGTGTGAAACAGATTCTAGTCATTTCTTACTGGTTCACAGTGGCATACTTTTAAAATATTAGTTCAGGTCAGAGAATCCAGAGTTATCCTTTCCTCCAGGACATGATTCCCTCATGGCCATATCCCTGCTCTAAGCAGGTAAGAAATGCTGGCGAAAACCAGGATTTCCTATTCCTGCCCTAAATCCTGAATTCTGTTTTATTTCACGCAGATGATCCCACTGGTTTCAACGTAGCCATTCTCCTGTTCATAAGATTGTTCATTTTTACATGTTTTAGCCTTTGAAAGATTAAACCCATCACTTATTATCTGTCTTGAATGTAATACATTATTTGTTTTGAATGCACCTTCTCTTATTTTTGTCCATATATAATTTGTCTCAAGAATTTAGAATGTTACAATGATACATTCAAAATTCCAATATTATACTAAACTTATCCTTTAACTTTTCAGAATAGTAAGTACTTGTTTACAGAGTTTATGAGCAGCTTAACAGTGTATTTTTGTCAGTAGGCAGGATGTAATATATGAATTAGGGAAGTTCAAATGAATTTCTTTTATATCCTCTGTTGTAGGAAACCATGTGATTGCTTTCCTGTTGCATTTATGTAAGGTTCTTCCTACTCTTGCTGAAGTAATACCTTTCCTCCTTCTTTTCCCAAAGAGGCAAATAACTTTACAACTGCCCACTTCCTTTTAATGAACAGTTTTCTTTTGAATTTATCACAGGTCATTCATTTGCTCTTTTTAAAAAAATCAGTGAAAGCAGCCCTTTGCCTTTAACTCCTGCAGCCTTTTTTTTTCTTTCCAGAATACAACAGGCATAACTTCAACTGTTCCAATTATATATCCTGTGTGAAACATACCATCTATTTCTGTTAGTATTAAAACAGCTGGGGATTTTTGGTAGACCTGTTCTTTATTCCTCTCCTGCCAGTTATTTCCTATTCAGGAACAGTGGATTAGAACATGAAGTACATCTCTTTAATCATTAGGGAAAAAAAACTTTTTTTTATGATGGAAAGCATGAGCAACATATGTGGACATTAGGTTCTTTTTACACATGGTTCAGATCTTTGATTTGTTGCATAAAACAATGGAATCAACTATCTTCTATTATACCATTTCCTTCCCCGCCCTTCACGTTTTAGTTTTTACTGGCAGGATGTTCTCTCCTCAAGAGTCTATATATATATTAAGCTATTTTGGAACAGATTTTCATAAATAGAAAACATTAAGGAATAATGGTCTATATGTAACTTCCTTAATCCTTACCCAGAAGGGCCTGACTTTTCATTTTAAGCTTTCCTAGGAGCAATCAATGCTCCAATTAAAAATATTCTATATTTCTTGTAGAGAAATATCACTTGAAAAGCATCCCTCATACATATGTTTGTATGTCTGTGTGAGTATGTATGTGTTTATGTGTATACACGCACACACACATTTAGTTTTTTTTTTAAACATTGTAAAGATTTATAGATCCATATTTTCCTGGTTCATTGTCAGATTGTGGTAACCAACAGGCTTCTTTTGTACCGAAAGCTATAACATCACTGTACGAGTGCAAAGACCACAGTGCTGGTTTTGACAAGGACAAATAACATAAATGGATAATAGTTGGAGAGAGAATATTGGCATTTTAATTTAATTTTAAGTCAATATTTAATCTTTGTTCTGAAATACTTGGCTTAGTTGCTTCAATTTAACAGAAGTTACATACTACTTGTGATTAGTTTCAAGATATGTTTATAATTACCTAAAGTCCATTTTACTCTTAGAATGATGTGCATAACCAAATATTGGTCCCTGCTAACCATATTTAAACTGGTGATTAATTTGGCATAGGTCTGGAGCTTTTCAAATACAATTATAAATATCCACTCATTTTCCCCAACAAAAAACATGGATTGATTTATAAAACCATGAGTACATATGAAAAACAATACTGCCAAACCCAGAGCTTTAATTAATCCTACAGATTTTCATTTCTTTTTTGAATGAAACTTTTCCAAAACAATATTCTGTGCAAAACAACACTACAAACATATTTTCCTATGTAAGAAACCCCAACTTTTCAATACAACTTTCTGATAATATCCAAATGCATTTCTTAAATCTGAAATCCCAACCCTCATCATATTTGGGTTACATGAGTACAAGAAGGGAATGATCCAGCAGCCTTTCATAAGCCCACTCTGCTCACCCCCCAAAGGGGACTTCTCCACCAATACCCAAGTTCCTTTCCATTTCTCCACAAGACCAGCAGGAAGGAAAACAATTCATGGGAGATTGAAACCTCCTACTTTCACTCATGCAAAATCACAGCCGGACCATTTAATACAAAAAACCTTCTCAATTAAAAACTTTTCATACCGACATAACACACAAACACAACCTAAATTCTTCACAACAGCACCATCTTCTGCTGTCAGAATCAATTTCGTCTCCTACTGGCTTAAGATAGTTGTTGGTATGATGGACAGATTTCTTTGAAAGAATCTAGGTAGCTTTGAAAAAAAAAGTGACTGCAGTTAGAATTGCACTTTCCCCCAGTGCATTGGTAACTTGCTTCCATTAATCCTTTCTTCCTTTAGACTTTTAGTGCAGCCCAATCCTTTATTAAGGAAGGGGGGAAATCACAATTCTGCCCCCCAATTCCTTAGTATATTCTGTTTTCTTGTGGGATTCAACGAAGAAGAAACCTATGAGGTTCACAGATGCACAGGAAAGCTTTTTGTTTTCTTTTGTTTTGTTTTCTGTTCTGGGTTTCCTGTTCACTAGTGTCCAATGAGGTGTTTAACCAATTGTTCCAGGGGTCATGGAAAGTCATTCTGCATATGCTTACACATCCTTTATGATTAATATTCCAAACGATGTTCCCAAAATCAATCCAGTGACTGAGTAGATAAAGGTTGTTTCTTGTATCCCTGATAAACTTCTACTTCTGTTAAACCAATCTTAAACTGACTAATTGCAAGGTGTATTTATAGATATACATACAGATATTCACACGCACGCACATACAGAGACCCCTCCCTCTCTCCCTTTGCCTGCCCTATCTATTGAATAGTCACACAAACTAAACAAGGAAATTTCCCAGAGGCCCACTTTGTAATTGTTGCTTTCTCCGCCATCTCCTCCTTTAATTCTTTCTCACAACTGTGTTCTTTCCGCAACCCCATTTACCTGAGCACCGAATCTCTCTTCTGTGCTCCTCGTTTCCATTCTTTGTCCAATGGAAGGATCTCTCCTAATCGCCTCCAACCACACCTCCTTCCACTGTTCGCCTGTGTCCCTCCTCTTAAGTTACCCTTCCCACACCACTCAGAGGGATCCAGGGGCTGCCGAGCCGCCCAGATAACTCTAGACCCGGAGCTGCCAAGCCCTCTGCTATGGGACTTGGGAAAGGGTGGGTGAAGAGGAAGAGGGGGGCGCGACGACGGTATGGAGATGCGAATGAAACGCGAGCCCCGCCTCACATCCAGTCTCCACTTCCCAAGGCAGGAAGTAAGCCAACGTGTGGCCCAATAACCCAATTAACTCTCCCTTCAGCGGAGTTCGCGGAGCGTCTGCGTATGTGCGTGTGGCAACAGGAGCCCAGCTGGGCGACCACCACCCCCTTTGCCCCAGCAACAGCAGCCGGGGGAAGGAAGGGGTGGCAGTAAGAGCCTTGCATTGCGCTTAGCTACCAGCCGTTCCCTTCCCTGAGACATCCACTAAGACCCGACTTCCCTTCCCTTTGCCTCAGCTTAGCCCCTTAGCTTCAGCTTAGCCCCTTAGGTCTCCCGAGAGAAGTAGAGGAGTGACAGCCCCGCACACAACACATACACACTCCCCGCTCCTCTTAGGAAGGAGGTAGAGGATCTCCGAGCTTGCGCCAACCCCAAGCTCCTGCCTTGCAAACAAAGCCAGAGGCGGGCGGCGGCAGCAGCGCCAGCCGACACCAGTACCCCAGAGACCAGGGTGGGCACTAAACAGAGCGTCCAAGAAGGCGGGAGAGGCATTGGCTCAGAGGAGAAGTGGGGGCGCCGGAGCCCCAAGTTCCCCGCCTTCAGAAAAAGCAAGCCAACCTGCCCTGCAGCCGCCTTCTCCTGCCCACATTGTCTTCGGAAACAAAGACTCCACGCCCAGTTAAGCCCCCCAAGGAAACCTCGTGTCAAGGGATGGGCAGCGCCGGGCAGAAAGGCGACGGCGGCGCTCCCCATCAGGAGCGCATTGTGAGCGCTTGCCGCTGTTTCGGCTGAGCAGCCGTCCCTTCCGAGGCGCCCGGGCGGCCAGCGGGGCAAAGTGGTCCAAGCTGCAAAAAACAGAGGGACTTCGGCGGGAGGGGGATGGGAGAACGATCCCCGAGCAATACCGCAGCGCTGGCGGCTCGGGCAAAGACGAGAGTGTGGCAACCCTTCTCTTCTTCCTCCATCCCACCGGCAAACAGAATCATAAAAAAGGGAGCCCAGCACGAGGGCCGGTGGGACAAGTGGCCTCGACACGCAGCCCTCGCCTTCCTGGATAAACCGCCGCCGCCGCTGCCACTTGCTCCTCATTCTGCTGCAGCCTTGCAGGACTTCGCAAAGCTCCTCGCCGCGCAACCTTCCCGACTCCCGAACAATGCCCCGCGTGGATCCCTAAACGCAGATAAACGTCGCGGAAGAAGAGTTCACGTACCTCGTCGGTGCATATATTTGGAGCCTTAAGAAGACTAGCCGATAGTGCGTCCCATTTAGTAATCCAGTTAAGGGGATCGCTTAGCGAAACTCGATCCACTCTCGCCTTTG
>JAOYMU010000192.1:85499400-85511324 GCA_025802295.1 Psammodynastes pulverulentus | reverse complement strand
TCTTTGAGAATATTTTGAACTTTCTTAAGGCAGTGTGAGCTATAAAGCTCTTCCAAGGAGGGGAGAGGGCAACCAATAATCCTCTGGGCAATGATGTTAATCCTCTGGAGCGCTGTCCTATCTGCCACTGTGCCATTGGGAAACCAGACACAGGTGCAGTATGTTAAAATATGTATTATTTTGAAATGGGTATCTTTTTATTGTAAAAACAGAAACAAAAAAAAAAAAAACAAAGGAAGCAAACAACAACAACAAAACCTTATTGGATGTGTATCTAGCTTGCTATCAAGTGTTTTATTTCAAGAATTCCTTCTGTTTTAAGATGGTCTGGTTTTAATGTTTTGCCAGTTCTTAAATTGGCAAATCTTGGATCTTACTTTAGAAAAACACTTGTGACCTCTTCCTGACTTTACTCCTTTCACCTTCTTGTCCCCCCCCAGTACCTGCTCTTAAAACTTATCTGCAAAGACAGTTTTGAAGACCTTTCATTTTCCAGTGTGAAGACTGGGGCTGTACAAGCATCTTTCTTATCCCCATTGGAAACTTGGCATGCAATTCTGTTTTGAAATATGTGCTTGACAAATATTAGATCATTATTCTTTTGTTCGTTTTAATGGTTTTGTCCACCTGCTGTTGCATTTTATTATTTATTTTTGCTCTTGTAAATGAATCTAGGTAATTACTGATTATTCCCCATCCAGAAAAACAAAGTGCACATACAGAGAGAAAGAATTCCCGTGTCTCTTAATATTATAGGCTATTCTAAACCTCATTCTCCAAATATTTCTCTGTTGATGATCCATAGAAACTGAGGTAAAATCTCACTTCATAACATTTCCTAACCTTTCTGTTTAAACTCAAAAAGCTACTGCTTCAAATCATTAATCAAGTTGCGAATAAGCCAATAAATAAAAATCCTGGAGTCAGTTAATGAACATTAGTTTCATTCAATACAGAAATGTTGAAAAAGCACTTAAAAGCTGTACCAATTGTCAAAACAATGATAAAACAAACCTTTGAATACTTTTATATAGTCTTTTTTTCAATAATGTTAGAAGCATTTTAACGACTGACATCTATTGAAAAAATTGTAGATTGAGATGAATATTTTTACAATGATCCTTTTAATAAATGCTTTGCATCTGACATAACTACCCAGAAAACAAGTGTTTATAACAAGTAATTTCAAGCAATAAACTATTGCATGTTTTACCATTGACACACATATTACTTCAACAAAAGCAAGACTGAGGTTCCTATAAGAACCTCCAATGAAAAACCATTGTATCAAATATATATCTACTGATCTTGGGCATGGGGATTCTGATGTGAAGCCTCCAAATGTATGGACTTCAACTTCTATCAACAAACCTATGGTAAGTATTGTACACATTAAAGTTCACTCATCTAAAACTTGTCCAGGTTTGGAAAGGCTGTTACGTTGCATCTCTATATCTGGCAAGAGAACATCTGTTCTGTTTCCCTTAATGTCATCTGTAATACACTTAAGAAAGTGTATTTTGTGGAATGAAATGATGGCAAACCAGAGCGATACAACTGTTTTCCTACTGTAACAGCTGCTGTTTGGGCCATATTGTGGTCTGCATGAAGAGGCATGGAGAACATCAATGACTTTTATTATTTGTTGTTAGTCATTACAAATGTTGAGATGGTGTTTAGTGATGGATAACAATTTTATTTTGGCTTGGTGGGTGAATACAAATAAGAGCAAATGTAGTAATCAAATTATTATTCTATTTTCCATGCTTTAGTCTAGAATGATTAACTGTACATCCATTTTTGAAATTTGCAAAGTTTCTTCTGTCAATTATATAGTAGTCACATATATCAAAGTGTGGAAACTTAAGGATAAATTGCTTTTTTGACATACTACCTCAGATTTTTTGGTCTATGATATGTATGTATGTATGTACATATAAGACTTATATGGTTGCCCATTGTATAAAACATAACTCTGGGCAGCTTACAACAACCCAACCCCAAAAAAACCCCCACAGAAAGCAAGCAACTGACCCACCATCTCCAATCCTTCAATTGATACAATCTTCAGAATTTAGCATGCCTTATCTTATTGCTTAACAAGGGAAAAGCCAGCCATTCATGACTTTCTGGAGAGCTACCAAATCCTAGGGAGAAGGCTATTCTATAGCCAAGGGAGCTATTATGGAAAAACATGCTTCCTAGACCCCACTAAATGGCACCACTTAAGGGATGTGACCTGCCTCCCTTATCTAGCTAAGTGGAATGGCAGGTACTCTCAGGGAGAGGCAATGCTTCAGATAACCTTGCCCTATGTCATACAGGATAGTAAACAGTATGTTGAATTGCACTCAGAAAGAAACTGCTAACCAGTGTAGCTCACACAGCAGCAGTGTAACATGGGCAACAGGACAGGAGCTCAGAACTCTAAAAATTGCCTCATTCTGGGCCAGTTATAATTTCCAGGTGGTCTTGAAGAGTAAATTCATGTAAAACACATTGCAATAAATTCTCAAGCAGGAAGTGATGAAGGTGAAAGTGATAATGAGGATTACCAAGGGTACATGTACGTTGTGATTATATATGCTCACTAGAATTTTCTATTGCACCTAGAAATAGAAAAAAAATTGAAGAAGATCTGTTGATTAGTCTAGACTGGAAGTACAAATTATGCTACTTTTGCAGAAATACCATTATGCCATCATGCAAGGTGATTTAAAATCCTAAACATTTCCAAAGTCTTTAAAGACTTTCTTCTATTTCTTCCCAAGTTTCACTTCCAATCAACATAAGTGTTCTGTTGGCAGTAGTTTCACAGAGACTCCAGTGGTCTGGGGTTTTTTTGCTTGCAGTTTTGTTATAGTATAAGTTCACAAATTTTATGGTATTTAAGAACACATATCTATGTAATTATGCTATATAAATGGCAGATATTAAAATGTTTCTGTTTTGCCCACAGCTTCTTCCTATATGTTTGATTAAAAAAAACCCCCCCGAACATTAACTTGTAGGTTTCTGATGATGATTTGAAATGTCCTCACATTTGCTGACATTAAAGCTCTGTAGATGTCAGGGACCTATTTACCTATGAGAAAGGAAATCAAGAAAGGGTGTTATGCTAGTAGATATACCTTATGACATTTATTTAATGACTGTTCAAAGTTATGTCAATGCTGAAAAATGGTGGCTTATGACCAGCCCTCACATTTATGACTCTTGCAGTATTTCCATGGTCACATAACCAAAATTGCCAACTGGAATGTATTTATGATTGTTGCAGTTTCCCAGAGTCACATAACTTCTATCTGCAATCTTCCCATGGGATTTCCGACAAGCAAAGTCAAAATGGGGGAAGCCAGATTCATGTGTGATTCACTTAATGACCAAGGTGATTTGCTTAATGGTCTTGGCAAAAAAAATGTTAGAATAACAGGAATGACTCAGTTAATAACTACATCACTTAGATGTTCCAGCCCCAATTGTGGTTGTAAGTTGAAAACTACCTGTTCAGGGAAAAGCATATACCCAACACAAATGTCAAAAAATATGTGGGAATGATTTGATATTGCTTTCTTTTTTTCTTTTGCTCATTTGTTTTATTTCTTAGTTTGGCCTATTGCCTAAAATTCTTTGGTGGTTTACCAAGTATTCCAGTGGTGGGATTCAAATTTTTTTTACTACTGGTTCTGTGGGCGTGGCTTGGTGGGTGTGGTGTGGCTTGGTGGGTGTGGCTTGGTGGGTGTGGCAGGGGAAGGATACTGTAAAATCTCTATTCCCTCCCCACTCCTGGGAGAAGATTACCACCAGTTCTCCAAAGTACTCAGAATTTCCGCTACCTGTTCTCCAGAACTGTTTAGAACCTGATGAATATCACCTCTGAAGTATTCACAAAGTCTAACTTTCCTTACTTTTTTGACATTATTCCAGGCTTGTTCGATACTGCCAACCAGCTGGGCACTGTGAGTACTATGCTGATGCTAATGAGCTTATGTGCAAAATAAGAGGCTTGCTATGGGTGCTTTGAGAAATGTATAAAGCAACCAAAGAGCTTTAGTTGAATGACAATAGCAGGTAGGTAAATACCATTGATGTTATGAACATTTGTAATTACTCAATTCAATATACAGATTTGTCAGGCAAATAATGCTTTATTGTATGACAAGCTCCATTTCATATATTTTTCTCTACCTTAGAATATAAATAAGAGTTTGTCAGTATATAGTCAGTCAAAGTATAGTTAGCCTACAGAGTCAGTAGGTATATAGATGCTTAGAAGTGTTCTAATATTAACTATACCTTCTCAATGAAACTTGTATTGATTACAGAAAATAGTGTAACTGTCTGATTCAACACAGCAGTCGGTTTGAGTCAAATCTGGGTACTGTATATACCAAATGTCTCAAGGGGTTGTTAGTAGTTTGTGTGTTGATTGCCAGTTGCTCCTCTGGGTTTTTCTTAGTCCAATTTCAAAATATTTGAAATTCATCATGAGACCTTAAATAAAGGAATCATTCTATTATTGAATGATGTTTTTTTAAAATATAACAGATAATACAGTAATGTAACTATATCATTAATGTATAGTACTGTATATCCACTATCAATGCCCATGCACCTTAGAATGCAAGCATCAAGAGAGAGATTGGGGAAAGGATAATTTCCAATTAGATAATTCCAAAACATGGATCAGTACCAAATAAAAATGCCTGTGATTATAATGAGCTACAAGTAGAATAAGGTAGCAAAGTTGTGGTGGAAAGAAGTTTGCAAAATGGAAAACGTTGTTTTAACCATTTGATTGTGTCCAACTCTTGGCAATCCTGTCAAACACAGTTTCTTTCAACTATTGGATATTTAATTTTGTATAGATTTGATATTAACAAGTCATCATGTTTTTGATTGCCCCTTCTTATTTCACTAACCATTCCTAGCATCATTGCCTTCTCCAATGAATTTGCACACATGACATGTCCAAAGTAAATCAGACATAGCCTTACAATCTTAGCTTCTAGTGATGTGTCTGGTTTCCTAAAAATGGAAAATAAGCTTTCCTACGTGAAAGACCAGCCATCTTTCTTTGATAGTTTTATAAGGTCAAAAATAGCTGGAGAATTATGTGATCTTGTTGGCAAAGAATTTTAATGAGATGTAAATACTTTGTGAATCATAATACATAGATTTGTGGTTTCCATAGTTCTGTTTCATAATCAGTTGTGTTTGTTTACAAGAGCCCGTCTCTGTTTACCCAAGGAAAAGGAAACAGACACTTCTTTGAAGTAAACTGGTGACAGCTCTTTATATATGATCAATGTCCCTTTTTCAAATAAAAACAATGGTTGAGGGAATCAGTAATGTTTTGAGGTATTGTTCAGCACATAAAGAATGTTGGTCAGTGTTTGCAGGCACTTCATCCCTGAAACTTAGTTCAGATCTTGTTTTCTGAGGTGTTTTCAAACATAAGAAGAACTTTGAAATAGGTGTGCAGAAACAATGGTCTATGATCTTGTGAGAGAATATACAATGTCTATTCAGAACTGATGATCTGAAATGTTAATGCCTGAGGCTGATATTTTCCAGATAGTCATTAAGACTGCTTGGGCAAACAGAACAAAAAAATAATCTAGTGAAAATCTGAAGGAAACAATAGTACTTTTTGGTAAGAGAATGCATTTCTATGGATCTACGCCAGGATTAAGAATATGGTTCTTCAATTTAAAGTGCATATTTTATATCGACCTGCAGTGGGAGAATATACAATATGAACCTAATCCTTCTTTCCTATAAGGATACTTTAATTCTGTCAAAACAAAATAAAAACAATTGACATATTGATATTGAAGTAAGTCTCATTGAATTCATAGTGCTTGCATAATGTCTATCCACTCCAACTATTTATACACACATATTTATGTTTGTCTCTCTGTGTATAAAATTTGGCCCTCCACTAGGGATTACAGGTTGGAAACTAAGATAATATCTATTTCAAAAATGAAATCAGCAGAGTCTTTCAGATGCAGAAATACATATTACTGCCAAGTTTCTTGTTATAATCCTCTCAGGATTTCTCATTATGTTCATGTGTTGACTATAGAAGGCAGAAATAACTATAAAACAACTCTCCTGGAAGATTGCAAAGGTAAGAATAAAAATTCCATTCCTATTTTGTGAAGGGGATAACTCTTCATTACTTTAAATCCATTTATGATTACTCCTTTGGGTTTCAATCCCTACCAGAAGTTTTCCCCATTTTCTTTGCACTAGCCTGGACAGAGTTGCTGATGAGAAATGTATGATTTGGAATGAATTTGATTAAAAACATAGAATGCTTGGATGAGATTCAGCTTTAAAAATATACTGGGATGGGTGGAAAGGGGAAGCAAAAATCACTGACTTCCATGGAAATTAAACTGAACACTAAATTTCTGACAGGTCCTAATTATATCATCTAAGAATCTGTAACATGATTCATGGAGTTTTCATAGGGGTCCAGAAACAATCAAATGCATCCAGATGTGCTTTTTCTTAGGGTTCCAGAGTTTTTGATGAATGACTGCCATATATTCTTTGATGTATAGCTTCTGGTTTAAGGAATATGTATCCCCAATATATAGCTGTTTCTGAAAACAGTGTATCTGTTCTTAGTTTCCTTCAGATAATTTAGACTTCAATTCCTATACAAATCAGTAATTCATAATTAGTACTGATGGGTGACTGGCCTTAGATAAACGTATGCCATTTTTTCTGGCAATCAACATATTAGGGACAACCTTTCTTGGTCTTCTTATTAATGTTGATGAAAAGCAAAATTAAGGATAGGCATTATAAATAAAGTACTTTAATGTGGCTTCACTGAAATCAGTATGGATTAACTCAATCTCTTTGGAAATAATTTGTAGGGATTATATAAAAATGGTATTTGATAACAACTTCCCTTTCCCTCTCCTCTTTTATACTCCTTCAGATATCTTGTTATTTTCATTCTTCTTTCAGTGAGAGATAGAGACATGAGTTTCCTCATCTTTCTTAACCCATTTCCATTTGCACTCTCCACCTAAAATTTGTCCACCTTACAAAATGCTTTTTTCTTTTCTTTTATTTACTTCCTCTATTTTGTTGCCAACTATATTAATTGACTTTGAATAGTTATCTGAATGGTCAGTAATAAAAGGAAACAATATCTCCAAAAAACCAAGGTGGTTAGATATTGTCAAAGTGGCACCGGTTGGGGGATAAAACAACTGATAGAAGCTGTACGAGATTGGAAAATGTGAAGAGAACTGGTCCATAGAATTACTGAGAATCAGACATGATTGAACAGATAGCATCATCATCACCTGACTCTACCACAACTTGCAGGATAATTGCATAAAATAAGACTGGTAGTCAAAGTCCCAAAGGGGACTCAATCCTGCCCCAAAGGACACAATCTACAGGCTGAAACTTAATTAATCTGTTTAACCTTAGAATACCATTTGTTTGTGTGAATGAAGTCAAGATTGAATTAGCACTCTTTTTGATAGAGTGAATTGAATTAATCATTTTACCTGATCAAACCAATTAGAGTTATATAAACAAGGCTACCAAACAATGAAGGAAAGTGTTACAAGCTCTAGAAATATGTAATATAGTACAATATTTTCTACCAAGGAAATGAAATCATGTGTGACTTTCACATATGAAGCCCATCTAGCCATTACAGTGTTAATCCGCCATCAAAGGAGAAACATTCTGAGTTTTCTAAATAGTTTTGGCATTTGGCCCACACATAAATCAAACTGATTTTTTGGATGTGGTTCATGATCTCATTAAATGCAATCAAATTAACAACAACATTATTTGGATCAGACAAAATGAAGTGTGACACCAGAGCATGGGAACATTGTCTCCAAAGGCTTCATCATTTATGAAGGGAATGAAATAAATTTGTTTGATCTTCTCTAGCATAAAGCTAGAAAGTTATGGAAAGCTAGAGTTAAATTGTGACCTGGTAGGAATTAGGAGATCTGGTATTGTGTTCCAAAAATGGAAGAGCCAAAACTGTAGTTATACAGTCCACAGTCTAATTGCATATCATAGATATATATGAAAGGATAGCTAGTAACTCCCTAAACCACAGCCAAACTAATCTTAATTGTGACTGTAGGTGGCAAAAGCAAAAATGTAAGAGATAATAGTTGTTTATAAAGACATAATTTAACATGAATATGTAAATATAGCTTGTCACACAGACTATAAGCAATGGGCATTTGTTCCATAATTAAACTGCCATAAACAAGAGATGTAAACTTAGAGCTGTACTTCCCTCATCTTAATGTAGTTTGTAGATCAATAAATTTGATCTAGTTCCAAAGCCATTCATCTGTATTAAGCTATTCCTGAATATATCTTTAGCCCAAAGCACTTCATCTGTGACTGCTTTGGCACATACTGATAATCAGTTTGGCACTAGCCCTATTCTCATTGGCAGGATGGCTGTACTAATATATCTATTTTTTCTCTTTATTATTAACAAGAATTGTGTACAACCCAACAATCAAATACTGACCATAAACTAGCAGGGATTGATTCTGGCCTGGATTCTACCCTGTAATCTGACATTTGGTGCAGAGAATTCAGTGAGATCATTTGTTCCAATTTTCTCCCTTGGGAAATTTTCCTCAAACAAAACCACATTCAAAGTTCTGTGTATCCATGATAAGATTAGATGGTTTTCTTGGAGTCAGTCTTGCTCATTCAGTCAAGGTCAGCTATAGGCTGTTCCAGATCTTAGTTGATCAAGTGGGTCCACCAGACTACTACGGAAACACCATTGTGCTTTTGATAGTTTTCATCCTTCAAATGTGTATGCACTATACTTTCCAACAATAGCCATACTGGTTAAGATTGCTGTAGTTCAGCAACATCTGGAAAGTAAAAAATCCCTTTCCTATTTCATAAAACTCCTCTCTAACTAGAAATTATGGAAAAAGTGATTGATGCCTAAACCCATTCTGAAATTGTCACTTTTCCCTCATGAATTACCACATAGGTTCTATTGTTGAGAAATGCACTGTAATCTTGCTTGGTGAGGATTTCTCTAGTAATGATGATTAAAATGGAAGTAATCTGTGCTTAAATGACTTAAATATTGAAGAATTAGCAGATAAACCAAATTTCTAATCCAATCAGTAGTACAGTTACTGGTCAGATGTATCTTGTGACAACTGAATAAAGGTCTAATAGAATATTTTTATGCCATCTTTTTGCTGCTGTCACAGATATGCTTAGAACATATCTTGGATTACAATACTAAGAATGGTCACAATTGCACTCCAATAGAACAGTAAAGCACTACATTGGGAAACACTTGAGAAGATGAATTTATGTAGAAGTGGCCCAGTACTCAAGGAATTTTTTTAGGTGTACAGAAAATCCATGACTTACAACCATTCATTTAATGTCTGTTTGAAGTTATAACAATGCTAAAAAAAGTGTTTATGAATGGTGCCCACACTTACAAACATTGCAGAGTCCATGATCATGTAATCAAAATTTGGGTCCTTGGCAACCAGAAAATATTTATGACGGTTGCAGCATCCTGGGGTCATGTGATCACCTTTATGACCTTCCCTTGGCATTCTAACTAACAAAGTAAATGGAAAAAGACAGATTCACTTAACAACACTGGAAAAAAAAGTTGTAAAATCAAATAAAACTCACTTAGCAACAGAAGTTCCAGCCCCAATTGTGGTCATAAGTTGAGGACCATTGTAAAATTAAGCCATTTACCTTCTATACTGAAATCAAATTTCACATAATTAAGCTTGGTAGAATTGCTTTATACATGCCACAACTTTAGAACAAATTTTTGGGATTTAAAAATTTTTCCCATCAAAAGCAGAAGAGGTTTTAAAGTTCTTCCCTTCAGCTCAGATCAATATCTCAGCTGGAACAACACAGTTACTTTTTGCTTCTATCTCAACCTGTTTCTTTTCTTTGTCCTATTTCGTTCCCAGAATGCCTTGCTACATCTTCTCATCCCCTAAACCCTTTCAGAAGCTGACAGGTGTAAACCTGGGAGCAGTAGAAAGAAGAAAGGGCTTCTTTCTTTTCCTTAGTGGTCACCTCACAAATTTCAGATATGGTTGCAGCACAAGCTTAGAAAATGCTGGTTAAATTCAACAAGATGCTAATTGAACAGAAACTGTTGCAATCTCTGTATGGCACATACTTTTCTGTAGATTTGAATGCGTAGTCATTATTTATGCTACAGATTCAAAATAATACAATATATACATTGACCAGAAATGCCCAAATGTTTGTGTGCAACAATAAGCATGGGTACACACACACACACACACACACTTTTATGACGGAGATAGTGGATAATTCTTACTATTGGAATACAGGTTTTTCACTAAGGAATTCTGGATTGAAATATACTCCTAGAGAACTTCTGCCATTCAATGTTGGCAACAAAGTTGAAATGGATAAATAGCCTGATATAAATTTTCCAACATTTCCAAGGCTTATAATGTGGTTGTAACTCTAGGGATATATTTAACACATGTTTAATAGTGGTTACAGTGCACTAGATACAGTTTGTTTGATTGTTTGCATGTTTAGAAGTTCTGTACATACAGTATCTCTCATTTCTCTGTTTCCCACAGTTTTTAAATGTCTGGAAAAGATCACAGAATCTGTAATCCTTTTGGATTGGCTTCTGAAATTAGGAGCAGTGGCCATTTCTTTTACCTCTCACTCAGTTTCATTTGGTGTTGATGAGGGAGATAGATCTAGGCCCTATCCCAGTTTTTGTAGGGTCTCTCAGGGCTCATTGCTTTACCAAATCCTATATAACAAGTACATGAAACTGTTGGTTGAGGTCATTGAATGGCATAGAATGAAGTATTATCAGAATGCTGATATTCATTTTTACTACCTCCATCACTGATTGACCAATTGATGCTATGGGGTTTCTGTCTGTTTCTGGAAGCTGGGCGTCTGCATGGGAAAAAGAGTCTTCTAGCAAGACTGAATAACTTTGGGTTTAGGATCTCTTAGATGAAGTGATTTCCCATCATTATGATGCATAATGCATTAATCGGTGCATTAACCTAAGCAGAACTGGATTGTAATTTCAGGGACCTCCTGGTCTTGCAGTTCCTTTTACAGGAACAAGTGGCAGTCATTACCTGGAAGGCTTTTGCACAACTTTGTACTACTATGTGCCAATTGCACTCTTTGCTGAATCATTTTATAGCTGATTGGATTTTGTCTTCAGTTGCCAATTTAGATTTTATATATTTTTGCTTCTTTTTACATTGTGTTTTTATGTGGTTTTAACTGCCCAGACTTGCTGTGGGGGATGAGCGGCCATAAAAATCAAATCAAATGACTAAATAAATATCTGGTACAAATTTGTTGCAAACTGCACCTGTACATTGGTAAAAGTGCATCAAGCAAACTAAAGAAGGAGGGAAGAAGGACCATTCCACAAATATTCCCATCTCTAAACTATCCCTTATAATCACCAACATTGTTCAACTTTTAAATTTTTTTAAATATTTTTATCTTACCTTTATTATTTTTATAATTATAGTTATAAATAGTTATAAATAAAAGGTGGTTAACATACCTAGTTCTCCTCTTATTTTCCCTGTAATAACAATTCTGTGAGCTGATTTAGACTGAGAGAGAGTGAGTGGCCCAAAGTCACCCAGCTGGCTTCGTATCTAAGGCAAGACTAGAACTCACAGTCTCTTGGTTTCTAGCCTGCATCCCTTCCCCTTCATTCAAATATTATAGATCATGGGTCTCCAACCTTTCAGACCTCAGGGACCACCAAATTCATAATTTTAAATCCCACGGACTACTAATAGGAATCCAGCGTGCCGCTCGCTGAAGCATCTGGACTTGCAGTGCCAGGATGAGGTCCTTCAGGC
>JAOYMU010000192.1:85482589-85493544 GCA_025802295.1 Psammodynastes pulverulentus | reverse complement strand
CGATTGGTGGAGACGGACCACGTGATCCGGACTCCGAAAAGGATCCGGAACGCAGTTCCGCCTGGTTCCGGCTGAAAGCCCTGGCTTTAGAAATGAAAATATTCATCCTCCTTCCTAAATGCCTTCTGAGCATCCTTACAGTTAATCACAATTTTAAATTTGTTGTGCTATATTGAAATGATTTGCTCAATTGAACCCACCAGATAAACCTTTTAAAGGATTATTTGGCAGTTTCAACATTCAGGGTTTGTTTCTATAAAGCAGGGGGAAGAATATGTGGTCTTCCAGACACTGTTGTCCTACCCAGTCCCAACAATGTAGATAGCATTCAGGATTGATGACAGTTGTAATTTGACAATGTTTATAACATCTTGCATTCTCCATCAGTGCTGTAACACAGGGTTGCACAACGTATGGGCTGCCTGCTGACCATCAAGCAGCTTTGTGTAGCCCAGCATTTGTTGAAAAATAAGCAAAGCCCTGGTTGCTGTTGCCTGGAAGAATCCACCACTATCGGCTAGGATAGTGCAGTCACTTCCACCTCAAAAGTCACAGTACTGAATGCTTCCAACATCTCCAGTCCACATGGACACTCCCAGCTCAATCATTGCCACCATGCTGGTAATTGTTGAACATCTGATTGAGGTGCCAGATTTTTTTGTAGTTTGTAACTATTTTAAGGTATTAATCTGGCTTTTCCCAACTCTGACTTGAGCAGTTGTGTAAAGGGCCTGTGTATTTCTGGTCTCATTGAAAAAAATTTCTTGAGCAGAAAGTTCATTCTGTCTACATATTTGCTGAATCAGATCAGAAAGACACAGCTGTCACCAAAGAAATTCCCTTTTCAGTGTCCTGGCTTCTTTGCCATCATACTGTGATGGGCATATTCAATTCCTTGTGTTTTCTTCGTGGGAAAAAAGCAATGAGTTTGCAAACTTAGAAGGGATTTTTGTTCTAGCGTGCCTCAAAGGTGAACAGTTCACAGTAGCTTTGATGGTCTCCCAAATCCACCCACATGCTTTACACACACAGTTTTCAGGCAGCATGGAGTTTTCTTTTTCATGTATACTCAGACCTTTAAATTGGTGCCCTCCCTTCCATAAATCTGATAGGAGATTAAGCCGAAAGTTTAGGCCATCTATTCAAAGCTGGAAACCCAAGAATTAGTGAGATAATGCATTTACAAGGGCATTGTCATGACACTACGGCCGAACAGAAATAAAATTTGCACTTTAAAAAAATCTCTTGGTGAACAATAAATCTGAGAAGCCTGGTCTTCTTTTTGTGGTGGTTTTACAGTTCAGCTAGTAGCATTTGAGAAGCAAACCAAAACAATCTTTTCAACCCCGCAGTGCTCTTTAGTTCTTTTCTTTCTTGTGCTATTGAGCTAAAGGTTAAAATTCACATTTTTTCAGTAGTTGCTCAGGAAGGATTAATGTGCTCTTATGCAGTCCAGAAGATCCACCTATAAATAAGCTTTGGATGGTAATGTCTGTCCATGGTCGTGTGTATCCAAGTGATGTAAGTGTGTCTGTATGTGTTTATCTATCATCTTGTAGTTCTATTCTAAATGTGTTTACTTGAGGATAAACTTTGCTTGATCCATTAAGACTTACATCCTTGTAGATTTTACGTCTGTGGTTTATGCTTTAAATAAGCCAAGCGCCAGAGCCTGGCCATTTGGGCAGAAGGCTGCCTGTCGTGACTTGTCCCTTTTGCACCCCGCAGAATATAGCACATGTTTTTCTTGTGGACTATGAAGTCATTCAGCAAAGCACTAAAGACTCTGACAGCCCCTGCACACTGGGCACTGGGAAGTGAAATCTATCTGTGTGGCACCTGTTAGTTACGCACAGCAGGGCTGTCCATCATGCCTTGTTGGACGTCTCCATTTCCAATCTGACTTACAGAGAGCCAGGGATGCAAAATTACTCTGTAACTAAAAGACAGTGAATGGCAAAATCTTGTCAATGTTTATGCTGTCAGACCACCATGGAGGATGCATTACATCAGCTGGAATTGGGGGAAGGACATCCAGTCAATTTTCAGGCAGCTGAGAAAGCTGAGACCTACAAATAATCCCGGGGAAAAAATATTGGGGATTGTACCATGTACCAGCTATTAAAAAATACAGCAGGAGAATAGAAAACAGAAAAAGATTTTTTTTTTAAAAAAGGGAGGATTCTGTTTTCAGTATAAACAAACAAAACAAGCAAGCAAGCAAGCAAGCAAACAAAACCACTTTGTATCTTTAAAAATTATTGAAAAGAAACAGAATAGAAATCCACTTGCAAATACTACTGATTTTTTCTAGTGGGAGTTTTGTTGTTGCTTAACCTGCAGAACAGAAGGTAAATAGTAAGCAAATTGTGCCTACATCTGTCATACAGGGACAGCAAGGAGCAACTTCCGAAGCAGATGGGTGAAGATGTAGCTACCTGAATGATTCAAAGAGAGGTGTCCTATATGCTCTCTTTGCCATAGGTCCCAGAATATTTCTGTTCCACACACATCTCTCCTCAGAACATGTTTTAAATATATTTCTTAAATGTTTGCTATTTTAATTTTTTCATTTTTGAGGTGGAGAAAGAGGCACAATAAACTGAACAGAAAACTCCACCTACCCAAATATTAGTCACACCTCTGAACTGACAGATTTATTTATTTATTTATTTATTCATCACATATCTACACCATCCATCTCACCTAAGTGACTGTCAAAATGTGTTATTCACACACTTCAAAGCACACATTTGCAACCACAAGGAAGCTAGTTTTTAAAGAATATTGGAGCAAATATTCCCGTGTTCTTGTCGAAACAGAAGTGTGGTTAATGAATGAAAGGAATCACTGACAGAGGAAGGGAAAATCAGCTGATTTCCCTCAGCTTTACAAAAATGGCCATGGAGATCCACCCTTAGTTCCTAAGGTTTAATAGCAATATATGTCAAACAATATTTTTAATTAAAGAAAAACTACATTATAAATCTCACTTAAGGGTATAGCCATTCTGACATAGGAGGAGATAATTAAATCTGAAGAAAACAATTGATGCCATATTACAGGCTGACAGTTACTCCTACGCAGATCTAGTTTTAGCTGAAGGACTCGGAAAAGAGTCATCCAAAATTCACAGGGCTGAAACTCATGCACAGGTTTTTTAGTGTAAACAAATGGTCTGTAGGCCTTTGTTTTTTAATTGTTTAAATAAAAAACTCACATATAAACATATATTTCTATTCAGCTGGAGTTCAGCAAAAGCAAAAAATATTTTTCTCCTCAGAGCTGCTTGATGAAAGTCAGTCTTAATTGATATTTATATAACCTGTTCCTTCATGGAAGAAAACAAAATATTTTCCTTCCATACACAGGTAGAACAAATTTGCACTTGCATGTCATCACGCAATTTCCTAAGAACAGAAAATGAAAAAAACAGATATCAAAATGCTGATCTGAGGAGAGAATTGAGGTTTAACTCATGCTCCCTGTTTTGTGAACTGTCTCAGGGCAGTACCTTTTCTGCTCCTGTTTACATGAAGCCTTTGATTAATCCAACAGTTTGGGTTGAAGTACCATGCAAATGTGTCTAATACTCAATTTTGTAACTCCAATCTGAATGGTACCATAGAGGTCTTGTCTGAAGGTCTGGAGTTTCTAAATGTGATAAATGCCAGAGGATCAAAGTGGAACAAGGCAAAAAAAGACTAACCTGTTCCACTTTAATTAGTCATGATTAAATTGATTTAATAGATATTAATTTTTGCAATTAACTTTACACTTCATTATATTTTGGGGTGAATTGGTTCAGCCTGTGATTCTAGTTGGCAGGTTGTCTTCCCTGCCCAGAAAGCTACTGTCACGCAGGATTGTGAATTATATATGAACATGCTGCAACTACTGAAAAGTGAACTCAGCTTACTGAAATTGTCACTGACAAAGGAGTTCATGTTACAGAATTTTCCTGATGTGGGATAAACAAGTTAACCAAAATGATAATGCTTAAATTCTACTATAAATAATGTAAGCTTTAAAAAGGGAGACAAATTTACATGGAGAAGAATAAGTAGATAATATTAACTATGGTATGTTTGTTCAACTATTAACTATACTGGCTTACATCTTTCATGCAAAGAATAGCTTCTGCTATTTAGAGTGCTATAATGAATAATGCACTAGTTCCACTGTATCTTAACTGAATACTAGTGATTCAATGTGACAGTAGAACAATGTGCTTTAACCTAAATAACGTATGTGTGTGTATTCAATAGAGTGCACATTATTTTATAGTCCTAGAATTACAAATCAGGTTAAAATAAGTCATATTGCCATGCCATAGATATATGAACTACTTATCAGTGAAACAAAGGACATCATGTGTCTTATTGTATGGTTCCCATCATGAAATTATTGCTGAATAGTATGGATTGTTTTTATTGTCCTAAGTGGCATGAGACATCAAGGACATGATGAACTGATCTCTACCATTCTCGAGTGTCATTTTGTAGAATGTTCCACATCACTCTAGCTCAGAACAACTCAATTAGATGTCTCCGGTAATCTAAATGCAAACATCTGTAACTAATGAGGCTAAAACAACACTCCTCCAATATTGCTATGTTGTGTTGCATAAATTAATAATGATGAAGATCTAGCCACATGCTGCACATACAGTGTATGTGCAGCAGGTGTATTCATTCTACTGAAATCTGAAAATCAAAGAAACTGGTTAAGTCATTAGAAGTACCCTTTTAAAGTGTTACATCCTGCCTACAATCATTGAATTTAATACATTGCAACTATTACTTTCACTTCCACATCTGGATCAGCTTCTCATTTTTTCCTCTATCTTTTGTTTAGAGCTTTAATTTTCACTAACAGCATGCAAGAAACTTTGCAGGATGTGGAGGTGTATCTTTCAAGTCATTAATTTTATTCTCTGTTATTATTACAATTGTTATCATTAACACACATCACAGAAGGGGCACTATGTATACTGCCTTGAACACCTGTACAAAAGATAGGATATAAATCAAACAAGTAAAACCATATATTATGTTGAATCCAACATAAATCTAATAGTCTAATGGTATGGTTGGCTCTTCCATAGATCCCAAATCAATAAGGGACAGACTTCTAACAAAATGTCAAGAATATCGAGATCATATTAAAGTATTTGACTAATACTTTAGTCAAAACGTATCTTGCATACAAAATAAGTTCTCTCTCTTTACTGTTTCTTATGACCTTGAAGATCAGAGTCTTTAGGCACCAAAATACTTAGAAACTCATCCTGTTATTTTTGTTCAAAGAACTTGTCTTTCTAATGAGGACTGTTTTGTTGCTTCATTATTTTGCCAGATATCTGATTTTAAAAATTTGCTTGACTTCCTTTTCTCATCTAGGGTAGGGCTGTCACACCCATGTTGCCATAGTGTCATGTGATGTATTACGACTTTTCTCCTTTTGCTAAACTGGATGTGAGAGTAGACAGCATGTGACACATTCAGCCCACAGGCCGTGAATTTGACACTCCTGATCTAGGGTATATCCACTCTCCAAATGTGACCATTTGGAGGCTTGAAGTGTACCTATCTGAAGAGAACCTAAATTGGGATAGTCTGTTCTATATGAATAGATCATCTAATTTTGCTCCATCATCCGACTTTTTAATTTTAACTTTGAATATGTATTCTGATAGATGTATACTTAGCATTATCCACATGATGAATATGACAATATTTTATTCAGCAGGAATATTAGAGAAACATCTATTTTATAAAATATACTGAAGGTGAGGAATCTTGAGGCAAAATACTTCATTTCCCCCTTTATTGTCTAAAGCCATTGTTTCATAATGCGCTTCCCTCTTTTTTCCAAATAAGATAAATGTATTTGTATAAGGATAATTTGGAAATGCTATATATTTCTTTCTTTTCCCTCATAAATTTGAGGTAGTAGAATCCATCCTGTTTCTTAGATCTTGTGTTTATCCCAAGAACTGTAAAAGTACCATTCCAGAATGTATATTTAAGTATCAAGCTCTAGCAGCAAAGGAAGAAAAGTAGTCTCTTGAAATGTTTGGCCTTTGCGCCCATTTCCTTGGCCAGAAACAGCAATATTATTTATTTTAATGGCATTCTCCTTCCTATGTTTTCCTTCCTCCATAAGTTCATGAGTTGCCCTCTATTAAATTGTTCTAAGGGGGTCAGAATGCAGCAGTCCTCTGGCCCTCCTCATCCTTTTGAAAATAAAGGAGGGAGTATCATTATCCCCAGAGTTTGTTTACATAAGAGTTTTAAGAGAAGCCTTCTAATAAACAGAGCCAAAGACAATATTTTAAGTCATTAAAAGTCTCACTGTATAGGTAATCTGTAAAGGTAATGGTGCATCAATAAATAAGAAAGTAATACAAATAAATCAAATCTCTTTCAATATACGTGTGATGTATGCATGCCTCTGTGTGTGAAATACAGTAAGAAGCTTGCCAGATTGTTAAAGAAATTGTCATTATTATGCAAAAGCTAAATTAAGAAATCCTAAAGTAGATAACATTCCTCTTCTTCCAGGTTATTTTCCAAATTTCTTTTAGCATAGAATTCTGGATACAAAGGTACAATACAGCATGAGGACTGAGATCCGGTGGCCTGGCAGATGTTAGAAAACAACTGCATCTTGCAATTCATTTACTAATTTCATATTTACTCATTTTAATATTCCAAAGAAGTTTATAATCTGATAAACTAATTAAAAATATGGGTCTTGCTATTACTCACCAAAGTTTTATAGCAATCAACAACAATTAAAGAAACAAAAACAACAAAGTTAAAAATAAGACTTCAATAATCCAGGTCAAAGAAGGCAGATTACTGATTATTTCACAAAATGCATATGAAACAATGAGTTCCTCAAATATAATTGTTCTTTTGTAAATTAGTTTATTTGAATAGATATGAATATATTTCAGAATGGCATTACCTCATGATACAATGCATTTCTAGTCATGTGTCTTAGACTCTGAAATGAAAATTTGCCTTGCATGAAACATTTTGCAATTACTACTGACCGTATACTATTCCCAAGAATATTTTTCCAATAAATTATTTACTAGAATGGTTTCAAAAAGTAAATATGAAAATCTGTTTCATAATAATGATTCAAAAAAATTTCCTCCAGTTTTTGGTTCCTATGATCCTTCTACAAATAGTTTAGCATCTTATTAATACAACCCATTGAAAAAAAATGTTCTTATATAGCAATTATATACCAGCTTCAATATATTTTCCTCAAACAGTGAATCACTCCAGTTAAGTTAGTAACATGGTTGATAAGTGAAACCTGCTTTCCCATTCACTTTGCTTGTCAGAAATTATTAGAAACTCACAAAAGGTGATCACATGACCTGAAGACACTGCTTGCCAGTTGCTAAGTGGCCAATTTTTGATCATGCGATCACAGGGATTCTGCAACTGTTTTAAGTGTGAAAAACAGTCATAAGTCACTTTTTCCATGCCATTGCATTCTTAAATACCTTGAATTTAATCCAGGTTCCTTCAAAATGAAAATTAAAAATGAATAAATATAGTATTAAGTTGCTAGTTAAATTTTATAAAAGTTGCAATGTTTTGTTAACTGTTGCTATATATTATGTGGATATGAGAGAAAAGAATTAATTCATACATATGTATTTGTAAGAAATATAAGGCTCTTATAATCCACACAAAATGTTTTGAGTCAGCTGAAATATGTTTTTCTCTGCCTCTTTTGAGAGAAAGTCTCTCTCTCTCTCTTTTTTTCCTGTTTTGTAAGTTCAATATTTTGATTCTGTCTGTAGCCTCAGCTTCCACCTGGTAGCTCCCAGCTACATTGACGTAGGCAATTCTTTATTTTCATATTCACAAGAGTACCTTATGACTACCAATCCCAGCTTTTTGTACTTTGGGGACATAATGCTTACTGCACAATGGTTTTATGCACAGGATACTCTTCATCAAGAGGGCAGGAGGGACCAGAAAAGGTCCTAGCTGAAGTCAGCATATTGCAGTGTTTAAGGCAATCAGTGAGGTGCTATCAGTCAAACTCAGCATCCTGGAGAAGGAAGCCTGGGTCCTGAGTTCAACAACAGGAAAGAATCTCCCTTCCTGAGGAAGAAAGATTAAGTTCAAGCTGTGTTCAACCACACAGTGATAACTTCCCAAGCCACAATGTACAAAAAGCTCCAAATTTAGAAAGTTGTCAGAAGAAGGCAATTGAACTTAATGAGACTCACATTCTTTATTGTTAAATATTCTAAAATTAGCAACAGGGGTTTTACTTCAAATACAGCTCAAATACAAGACAGATATTTGGAATAATAAAGGTCTGACCTGTTTAACTTCTTTTAATGAACTCCTAGGATGATTCTTAATAAATGGTGCAACTGTCCTCTGGTTAAAAAAATGAGACAATTCAAAAGTGTACTGAATATATTGATAATCTAGATTCTTTTCCTCTATTTTTGTGTCATAATCACTGCTCTTGCTGATAATTTTTTAAATTTGACAAATATGCCATCTTTCTTAACAGAATAATAGAATAACAGAATTGAAAGGGACTGTCGAGGTCTTTTAGTCCAACCTCCTGCTCAGGCAGGAAACCCCATACCATTTCAGTCAAATGGTTGTCCAATCTCTTCTTAAATACTTTCAGTGTTGGAACATTTACAACTTCTAGAAGCAAGTTGTTTCTAATAGTTCTAACTGTCAGTAAGTTTCTCCTTGGTTCTAGGCTGCTTCTCTCCTTGATTAGTTTCCACCCATTGATTCTTTTTCTGCATTCAGGTGCTTTAGAGAATAGGTTGACTTCCTCTTCTTTGTGGCAACCCTTGAGATATTGGAGCACTGCTATCATGTCATCCCCACTCCTTCTTTTCATTCAAATAGACTGACCCAATTTGAGCAACCGTTCTTTATACGTTTTAGTCTCCAATCCCCTAATCATCTCTGTTGCTCTTTGTTCTTTGCACTCTTTCTAGAGTGTCAATGTCTTTTTTATATTGTGGTGACCAAAACTGGATGCAGTATTCCAAGTGTGATCTTACCAAGGCATTATAAAGTGGTATTAACACTTCACTTGATCTTGATTCTATTCCTCTGTTTATGCAGCCTAGAACTGTGTTGGCTTTTTTGCAGCTGTAGCACACTGCTGGCTCATATTTAAATGATTGTCCACTAGGACTCCAAGATCCCTGTCACATTTATTACTATTGAGCCAGTTACTACCTATATATACCTGTGTATTTGGTTTTTCTTTCACCATTGAATTTCATTTTGTTAGAGAGTACAAGTTTGTCAAGATCCTTCTGTATCTTAAGCTGATCTTCTGAAGTATTGGCTATTCCTGCCAGCTTGATGTTATCTGCAAATTTTATGAACTCTCTATCTATCCCATCATTCAAATCATTGATGAAAATGTTGAAAAGTACTGGGCCTAAAACAGAGCCTTGAGGTACCCCAGGCCTAAAACAGACCTTTGAGGTACTCTACTGCATACTTCTGTCCATGTAGATGCAGTTCCATTGAGGACTATACATTGAGTGTGGTCAGTCATCCAGTCACAAATGTATAAATTACAATCCTCTCACCACTGCAACATCTCTGCAAATTTTTCTAAACTCAGAGTAGGAGACAAATGCAATATTTCATGGCATATTTCATGGTTACTATGGCATATTTCATGGTCTGAGATTGATGTAGGACAAGACCCTTTCTTATGTGCTCAATGTAGGAATCTCTGAAGAAAGGAAATGAGAAAAACCATGACCTGCAGAGAGATGGATCTGTGAGAGTACAGGCACTTACTCAGATATTCGGCCCCAAAGCTGTTTAAAACTTAAACAATTAACGTTGTTAGGATTGTGTCCAGTTAGCAACAGCAATCTTTATAAATCTTAGTATCACTATTGCATTATTACTGGTTAGCACACAAATAGCATCTTCAAAATATTTTGAAAGAGTTACAGAAATAGAGCACATTGCCTAATATAATAGACATCTTGGGTGCAATTCCAAAACAACTGGAGCATCACTTCAACATCACTGACATTGACCAAATCACCACCAGTCAATTACAAAATGCAGCTTTACTCAGAATAGCTTACATCCTGTAATGATACCTTTAATACCATCAAGCCACACAATCTGCCTATTCCAGGTTCTTGGGAAAGACTCAGTAGGTGGATAAAAATTCCAAATCCAGTATAAATATTGGGCTGACTGTGGAATGAACCACAATCAAGCAAAATAATACAGAAAATTGGAGAAAGAGAGAGGGCTAATTCTGGCTGCACAAGAACAAGCCTTAAGAACAAATGCATACAAAGCAGAATTGAAAAGACAGCAAGAGAAAGGTCATGCAAATAGTTAACAATATTGACTCTTTATTTCTATATTATCAAAACAGACATTACACAACATTAAAATATCCCAACATTCACTTATTATATATAAGTCAAACAAAGGCTGAAAAGTAAGTATTCCAAAAGTACCTTAATCAATGCTCAGTCAGAATTGTTCTGAAATTTTCCCTTGATATCTTCCTGTCTGCTTCATTGAGCTCAACATCTTAGTAAACTAAGGTTTGATTTATCTCCTGAAGAAACAAGAGACACTTAGGAGATTAGATTGTGCCAAATGTCCAAATCATCAGGTAGGATTTCAACAGGATTGCTAAAAAAGAGGCTAGGAAATGCCTGAAATTCATAATGGAAAACATTTGTATTCATGAAATACCTGTAGGTCCATTTTAACCTAATCTAACTATAATAATGCAGATCTAGGGTTTGATTATGAGCAGATTCTAATTAAAATCACAAATGAAAAGCATTTTTGAAATACTACTAGGACCATTGGACAGCTGGCTTCCTAAACTTTTCAAACATACATCCATTTATTTGTAATTTTTAATGAGGGAAGTGAGAT
>JAOYMU010000192.1:85367000-85379143 GCA_025802295.1 Psammodynastes pulverulentus | reverse complement strand
TCTATTTGAGCGCCACCTCGGCGGAAGGGTTGAAAAATAGAGCGCCATGGCGTTCAAATAGAGGTTTTACGGTAGTCTGTCTTCTTTTAAATTCTTCCCCCCTCTGACAGCACTTTGCCAAACTGAAATTCCAAGAATTATTTCTGTCAAACTAGCATATTATATTATATTTTAGATATTAATAACCTGATAAAAATCCAAGTTGCAACCACCAGATCATTGCCCCAAGGCAGCCTACAAATTAAAACAAAAATGGTACAGTACAAAAATCATGCAATCAAGAATAAATGAAAGAGGCTCTCCCCCCCCCCCCCCGAAGTTTCCTATTCTGACCCATTAACATTATACTTTGGCATGCTTTAAAAGAGAGAGAGAGAGAGGTTGCTTGCGATTCTGGGGGCATCAGGTTCTTACCCAGTAAGGCAGCTGCTCCCTCCAGAGTTTAACTGAAATCTGAGCGGCATGTTTTAATTGGTATATACGGGCTTCATTCAGACCATCTCACTTAACTCTCTTTCATATTTGGACTAGAACTGCTTTTTTCCAGATTGGACCCTCAGATATCCTGGGATTAAAACTCCAGGAATGTGTAGCTAGCTGGTTGGAACACATCTGAAAGGACTAACTGAGGGAATTCAGGATAAGACTCTCCAGACAATCTAGATATGAAGTACAGGTAGCCTTTGATTTATCACTATCCATTACAGTCGTTAGTCAGAATGGGCATAAAGTAGGTAACCTATGTTGAGCAACCTAATTTTATGACCTTTTTTTTTGCAGTGGTCATTAAGTGAGTCGCCATGGTTGTTAAATGAATCCATGCTTGTTAAGCAAACCAATTGCTCA
This sequence comes from Psammodynastes pulverulentus, assembly GCA_025802295.1. Taxonomy (NCBI): domain Eukaryota; kingdom Metazoa; phylum Chordata; class Lepidosauria; order Squamata; family Psammodynastidae; genus Psammodynastes; species Psammodynastes pulverulentus. The sequence continues at coordinate 85,378,297 of JAOYMU010000192.1, read as the reverse complement.
CTATGGGGTGTTTTTGCAAAAAAAAAAAAGGAAAGCTAACGCTCGGTTTTGGCAAAAAATGTCATAAATTACAGTCATATGACTAGGGGGCAGTTACTGGACCTTCAGAACTGGGTTGTAATACTTTTTGAGAGTTATTATAACTTTGAACAGTCACTAAGCAACCAGTCGTAAATCGAGAATTACCTGTACTAGTTTTTCTAATTCATAGAGCCTGCTGGCCTGCAAAAGGCAGGTTGGTTAACACAACAAAAAGGAACATTGCCAATTATTCTAATCAGTTGAAAGTATCTATTAACTCTGAGCAAGTTCTATTTATTAATTTCATCTGTGCAATGAGGTTGCTTCAATTCTGTCTGCTAGATGTACTTCCTTCACTATAGTATTGCTCTGACAACTTAAGAACTGGGTGAAATAACAGGCTTGAATGCTTTAGAAGTAGTTACAACTGTAACTTTAAAGACTGCTTATCATAATACAATACTTGTTACTCTCTGACTGAGATTCATATCCTTGTGATTTAGCAATATGGCTTGGAATAATAGTTATACTTTTATCCTCTTCGAAAACAGAACTAGGAATACAAGTTAGAATTTCTCTCTTGGATATACTACTTATTTACATGTGGACAGGGAAGTAAAAGTTTTCTTTAAAATTCTCTAGACATTTGAGGAGTTGTAAGCATGTTCATCTCCTTGTTTTGACGCTTGGGTAGGCTCTCCTGAACAGTAAATGAAAAAAAATGGGGAGCAGGTTAAGGAAAAAGGGGGCTTGGCCAAGTTTTCTTCTTGGTTTCCATTCCATTCTTCATTTCCAGACTCAACCCTCTCAGCACACAACATAGTTTTTTCTGGCAAACCTACCTGTAAGATATGGATCACTGGATGGGTAAATGGATAAGATTAGCTATTGCATACCAGAAAGATCTCAACCCACTCTATTCCCCACAGAGTTACAGCACGGCTGATCCCACAAGATAGGATGGTTGCCATCTAATTCTTCTGAAATCAAGTTAGGCAAACTTCAACAGATCCCAAATTAATGACACCAATTTTCACTCCTCTACAAAATTTTATTAGCTAACAATGAGGGCTGAAATCTAAAACATCTGGAGAGCATCCTTTAACAGTACATATTACCTAAAACTATGAATTTTATTTTTAAGTAAATTTTTGAAATTGGGTCACATTTTTAATATATTTTTCCCCTTTAACAACATTGTAATCCCTTACATTGGTGTGAAGTCAGGGTGACTGAATGGAGCTGAGAGCTTATTGGCCAGATTCCCTTCCTGACGCCTACACCGCAGTAGCAGAAAATCGCTCACTGCGCCTAGAAAGAGAAATATCTGCCGTAACCAACTCACAGCCTCCTAATTGTGAGGTGAGAGCTCCATTTCTAGGCCACCATGTCACCCACAAATTTTAATCTAATAGTTCTTCCAAATTAAAATCCCAAATTGCAAACTCTACATAATTCATCTAGAAATGTAAAATCCAAAAACTAACATTTAAGAGCTTTCCAGAAATTGTAAATAAATGCTTCTTTTGTTTTTAAATAATCTCATCCAATGGATGCATTCCTGGGTGACTGCCTAAAATATAGGGGCAGTTCTGAAAACCAAATATCTGTATTTAAATATTTAAAGAGTTTATATCAATGTATATTATTTTACCCCCATTTTGTGTTTTGGCAATGAGGGTCAATCTAAATTGTGTATAACATCAGAATCCCTTACTTGCAGCCCAGCATTGTTTCCTGTAATCTTGCTAAATTTGGGGAAACATTGAGGTGTTGGCATAAACGTAAAGTAAGCTTTATGAGGAAAAAAACTCCAAAAAACAGTGAAAAAGAAAGAAAAAACATAAAAAGTACTAGCCCACCCATGTGTGCCATTTTGCATACCTACACACCACCAAAACTAATCTCTCAGTCAACCAAAACCTGACCTATTTCTGGATTACAGCAGTTTTAAGGATGAAGAATTTTGAAGGAAGCTATATTTGACTTCCAATATAACATATTACTTACAGTCATAGTAAAAAAAAATCTTGAAGGAAGATACGCAACTTTTTCAGGTCAAGGGCCATATTTCATCTTTGAGAAACATGATAGAAACAGCACTCCAAAACTAAGACAGGGCTAGGACAGACATTTAACTTTGATTTAATTTGATTTGCATTTTAAATGAACCGCGTTTAAAGTGATTATTCCCCTTATATTTCACAATTTTCCTGTTGGTTACATTACCCAAAGTTCTTAGGGTTATCCGAAGTTTCAGGTCAAGTACAGGTAGACTGTTACTTACAAGCACAATTAAGCCCAAAATTTCTGATGTTAAGTGAGACATTTGTAAAGTGGATTTTGCCCCATTTTACGACTTTCTTGCCTCATTCATTAAGTGAATCACTGCAGATGATAATTAGTAACCCAGTCAAGTGAATTTGGCATCCCCTTTACTTCACATGTCAGGGCGCAAAAGGTGATCACATGACCTTGGGATACAGCAATGGTCATAAAAATGAACCAACTGTCAAGCATCTGAATTTTGATCACATGATCATGGAGATGCTGCAAAGGTCATAACTGTCAAAAATGGTCCTAAATCACTTTTCTCAGTGCTGTTGTAACTTTGAATATCTGTTTTAAGTCGAGGGGCCTTTTGATGCAGGAAATTTATTTTTACAGCTGAACAGCAATGGGGCAACCTCTAAAGCAGGGGTGTCAAACTCAAGACACGTGGGCCAAATCCGGCCTGCGGGGTGCTTAGATCAGGCCCACGGGCCCACCCTGGAAACAGTGAAGGACCGGCCTGAGGTGCCTCAGCCAGCGAAAACAGAGCTCGGAAAGGCTGCTCCATTTTCGCTGGTAGAAGGTTGCAGGAGGCCGTCGCAACCAGAAATAGAGCTTGGGAGCCCTTTTTCGCTGGCAAAGCACTCGAGCCATCACAGGCGCCCCCAACACGAGTGACATTAAACTGGCCACCTCACCCCACCCTACCCCAAGTCAAACACAACCCTGATGCGGCCCTCAATGAAATCAAGTTTGACACCCCTCCTCTAAAGCAAACTTGTGCAAGACCACCCTATGCAAATTTATCTGAAAATAAGCCCTGGTATATATTCTTTAGGACTTTCTGCCACCTCAGCCTCTTAGTTATATTTGTACAGATTACAAGCAAGCAGATCAACACACAATTAGGATAAGGATTGATAGAAGCTTAACCCTCCCAACAAACAAAGTCATCCTCTCTGGCTTTTAAAGGGCAACAGTTCCCACTGCCTCAGCCTTGTGTTGGGGAGAAGCAGGCAGCACCAAAGGGTTAAAAGTGAGATTCTCCAAGAAGTAAAAAGCAGGGATTAGGAGCTTTTTTAGAAGGAAAGTCTAAAACAGGGGTCTTCAAACTTGACAGCTTTAAGACTTGTGGACTTCAACTCCCAGAATTCCTCATCCAGTCATGTTAGCTCAGGAATTGGAATATGGTGTCTGTCTAAACATCTGTGATTCTAAACACATACACACATAAACTGGGACATACCCAAAGTTCGGAAAGACTGAACAGTATCAGTGAATTATTATCAATATTCAGTATTCCAAAAATTCACAACAATTGCATTTGTCACCCAATGTTGCTCATCTGTTTGAAAGACCTGCCAATTAGAAATGTAATACAGGGTAGACAGTTTTGGGCTTTAGATGGATACTAGCCTAAAGGTCACAAAGTTTTGAGCATTTAATTCATCTTGCTGTGGGTTGTCATGTTACTATAGTAGTACTATAGTAAATTCTGATTCTTTGTTTCCATAATATATCATACGTGAAATTAATTAGGGCAAACTTTCTTTGAAAGAATTGGCACCTTATAAAGAGATTGAATGAGTGCATCTTATAAAGGGCAGTCTGAGACATCCCAGAGAATAATCTTTTACTGCCAAGTCTTTCTTATAAAGAAGGCTGTCAAGAGAAGCTGTTAAGATTGCCAGCAATAAATAGTACTGCAGTTAATGCACCAAAATAAATCCCTTTCAGGCTAAATAACTGTAACTGTGTGTTATCAGTAGGGACATTCTTTAAAATAGAACAGGAAAAGAAATTAACCAAGTATCATATAGCAGTATTGTAATCTGTGGTTAATGAGTCTGTGATGTACTCATTAAGAAAGTCTCCATAGCCTTCTTGTGGTATAATATCCAATTTATTAGCATCAACTGGCAGCCCTAGGATCATGAGCTAATAAAGGGTAATTTAAGAGACTGGTGGAGAAGTTTTGCTTCAGATATCTGACTGGACAAGAACTCTATTGGGTGACTGCAGACTAATCATGTTCTGAGTCTGGCCTTCCTCACAAGGTTATAGTAAGAATAAAGTTGAACATTCTATATCAGGACTGTCAAACTGGAGGCCCACAGGGCGGATGTGTCACACACAGGCCACGCCCAACCCAGCTCCACAAATGGGGAAACATCATGTGAAAGCAACGTGATGCTGTGAATTTGACACCCATGCTCTACATCAACCTTTATGGCTTGGTGGCCTGGCAAGGGTGGGGGGAGAGGGGAACTGGCCTGCCACTTGTGCAAGTCAAGCTGTATATGTGCACCTGCCAGCCACTCATACGGCCTGGTTCCAAACAGGCCATGGCCTAGTAGTGGGCCACAGTCCAGGGGTTGGAGGCCCCTGCTGTATATCACATTTGCATTCTTAGATTCAAAGGACGAAGTCAGATGTTATTGGTCATTTCATACACAAGTGAGACCCATTTAGAACGGTTGATACAGTACAACAATTTGTAGTGTAGCTAAGTCTGGGGTTTGAGGCCAAATATAAGCACCCTTGCAAAAAGAGACTTCGAAGTCATTATCAAAAGAGTGTTAAGTCATGTGGACAGCAGCATATTTGCTTGGTGTAAGCTCATGGGTTACTATAGGGATGTAGAGGTACTAGGACTGATATTATTTACTGCAGCCTAACTTCTTTTTAATTTAGTGAATGGGGTCATCTTGCTTTGTGAAAGCAAATGTTGAAAGGGTGCAAAAATGATTGTTGTGCTAAAACAGACAAGGCACGCATTTTGCTAGAGAAAAATTCCATGAGGATGGTCTCTAGCATAAATCCGAAAGCTTGGAAGAATAAACCTTTGGTCTGGGTGACTGACCCAGATTGGATCCTGAATCCATTTCATTCATTGTTTTGATTACTGGGGACTCATAAGTGAATCTATTCATTTCTAAATATGTGCTCCAAGCAGTGGTGGGATTCAATTTTTTTTACTATCGGTTCTGTGGGTGTGGCTTGTTGGGTGTGGTGTGGCTTGGTGGTGTGGTGTTGCCTGGTGGGCATGGCTTGGTAGGCATAGCAGGGGAAGGAGACTACAAAATCTCCATTTCTACCCCACTCCAGGGGAAGGATACTGCAAAATCCCATTTCCCAGTTTTCTGAACTACTCAAAATTTCAGCTACTGGTTCTCCAGAACTGGTCAGAACCTGCTGAATACCACCTCCAGCTCCAAGTATTTGGATAAATATGCTACAGCATTATTGCACACAATTGCATATATAACGTACAGTAATGCTGCACTATTGCACATATAATATTTTGATGTATAACTAATAATCATTTTTAAAGATCAAAATCCACTTAAATCAGCAGGAATCATTGCTGTCATTATTGGAAATTTCCACTTGTTCCTTTTTAATGTGCTAGCTTTTCCTTAGAAGTATAATGTTGGGTTGGAAGCTAAATAAATTGAATGAATGAATGAAAATATAAATTCATTTAGAATTCTTCCAGGACTAAGATTTCACTTTAAGTTAATGCAGGTTTCCTCTCATTACCTGTGCCTTTTTGTACCAAGTTCTCAGAAGTCTCCCAGTGAGTGTAGTTATTTAAAAACCTGTTCTTTTCACAAAAATGCACAAAGGAAAATCTTTTATATCCGACAGTGTATAAGAAAGGACTATATTTATTTAATCAATTATTTAATTGATTAAACACCTACTGTGCTTCCTCACAGAGAGCCCAGAGCCGAGCACAGACAAACGGAGCATTAAAACAATTTGATTTTTAAACATCAGCAATAAAAGAAAACAAAGGAAACAGTAACAATACCAGACATAGGTGAACAGCCTATAAGCAAAATTATTCCGAGAACTGAAAGGTATTTCTTACCCCACATATGCTTAGATGATGTTGAAGTGGTCATTTGAAACCTGATATCAAGGATCTCGCTATAGTTGTGGAAAAAAGAAAATTCCCCATCAATATTTCAGAGCCTTATCTTTTGAAAGTTAGCTTCTGTTAATTCCACAATGGTTATATTATCAATTCAATGCTATTTATAGTCATAATTTATATATTAATTAATTAAAGGATAAGGTTATCCTTTAATTTTACATTCAGAGAATAAGAGTGTTCTACGGAGAGGGATCAGAAATGAAACCGGGAAAATAGATAATTCCCCAAAATGTGAAGTGATAAGAAAAAAGAAAAAGCAATCCATGGAACCAAATTTGAATAGAGATCATTCATAGAAATATTAATCATCAAACTATGTCTGTGTTGACATTCCTTTCTGACAGAATTCTTTCATCTTGTCCTCAACAAAACAGTGAAGTTCAAACATCTGTACAGTACTGTATACTGTTTATAGTGACTCATGCGTCTTAAATTTAAGCCAACCAGTATTTCCATTACAATCAAGTTTATTTTTTAAAAGCTGCTGTTTACTTTAAACGGCTTATTGCTATTGTAAAAATACTGAATTAAAGGCATGCATGTAAACTCTGTTTGACTGTATTCATTCAGATATTTTGGACAATGCTTAAAGAAACTTAATGGGTCACAGCAAACATTCACGTAGTTAGCATCCATTTGTATCTAGCACATTGCACTTATTCTCAGTCAATTAGCATTCTTTATCTTGGGTGCTGCTATTTCTGAAAGTGGAGTTTCATTGAAGCCTTGTAACTAATATTTGGTGATATGTGTAGTAAGCTTATATTGTGCTTAATAGTCCTTTAAAGCAAATTTTACAATTTGTAACATGTTTACTGTATTACTGAAGTGAGTTATAATCTGTCCTGAGTTTATGGTTATCAATTTTACTGGGCAATTAAAGGTCATACCATAAAGAAAGATATAAAACTTGATCTTTTATCTATTTTTCTTGCTTTGTACATACATTTATGCATCTCTTTCATATCATCTTCCCCTCGCAAATTTCACAGTTCATTTGAATATATTCCATTATTTTACCTTTTTCAAGTACTGTAGTTCAGGATAGATTTGTAAGCAGAATTATTAATATGTTGAAAATAAATGTTGATAATAATACATCATTAAATTTTATATTGTCTTTATTTAAATGGCAAATTTGAAAATATTTAAATAGAACAATATTTACATTTTACAAAATCACATTTTTTTTCAAGTTTTTTCTATTTCTATACTTTCAAAGTGTGAGCAAAATGGATATCATTCTCTGGAAACCATAATTTAATGAATATTTACTTTTCATCTGCCATGGTTCAGGAGAGAAAAACCAGAAATGTATTCATCAAATAAATTACAAGAAAATAGAAGCATGTGTGAAGTATTAATATGAAAGTACAAAGAGATCTTTCTCAGTGTGTTTATTTCTCTATTTCTAACCAAAAAATGTTCAAATATTTTTATAATGTTTTTAGTTATCGCAAGGAACATTTAATCTTCAATACTGTCTAGTACTTGTTACGCTAGTAGACTGCACTAAGCAAACATGAATGTACATATTATTCCATAGAATAAATGTGGGTCATAGGGAGATTTGGGCTTGAAGCAGTAAGGTCTATCAATTTTGCAAGCTCGAGTAGAAAAGAAGCATATTTACCTTTTAGTTTGCAAATTTATAATTATAATATTAGTTGTGGCAGAGGTAAGGGATGAAGTGAGATATTGACAATGGTATGAAGCTGGGAGCAGTAGAACAAATGGGTACAGGAGTTGAAGAGAATGGGGCAAGATAAATATCTTCCAGACTTTATTACAGTATATGAAACCAAAATCAAGATAGGGTAAGTAAGCTTTCTCTCATAAGATCTGTTCCTTCTCCTCTCTCCTTCACATTATAATACCTTACATAACTCAAATTTATTTCGGAGGAACCCTGACACTTTGGACTAGATGTGATGAATATTTGATAACCTGTAAATTGATAAATTGTAGAGTCATTTTTTTTAATGATTTGGGTAATATTTCAGGGGTTGCAGGTCAAAACTCTGTTGCCTGACTTTGGCTGTGCCAAAGTCATATAACATGCTCAAACTCATAAGTATTGTCATTGGGAGTCCCAGAGGCCAAAGCATAAAGTGTACATTACTATATCTGGATGTAAACTGAACCTCTTGTACTTCTGTTATGGTATCAGGCACAAAATATAAGCAGAGCTTGTGTCATGACTGCATGATACACATTTCATCATATTGTTGAAAACCCCTGATGGCTACAGACACTGATGCATTTCATCTTAGCTTAGTGAATTGTGTAGACTAGGTTTAATGACATGTTCAGACTCAGAGAGAAACTGAAATTCTAGTACCTGGACATTTCTCTTGCATCAATTAAGAGAGCTGCTTTTTGTAATCTTATCCTATTCGTTTTCAATCAATTGAGTTAAAAGAAACTTTGGCAGAATTTTGCTTTCTGTTGAAGTGGGCTTCCAAAGCTTTGAGTTATGGTCTCTGTGGTTAGTTTATGATTCATTGTGTCACGTGACCTCAAAAATCTAGGTTGAGTGTTAATAAATAATATTACAATGTGCTGAGATGGATAGATTAACACTTAAAAGAAAAGGAAGAAGCAGAATATTTCTTGACATGGGACTTGTTTTATCAATGATTAATAGAATCAGAGATTAGAATTTAATACGATCTAAAAGATAATAAAAACTTTTGTATTGAAAATTTTGCAAGATGGACAAACTAATTGTATTACTGTTTGGTGATTATTACTGATATGTTTATTATGCTTACTATTATGATTTATGCTGATTAATATTGTAATTCTACTTAAAACTATCTGGGTACAGACAATACGTTGTTCAGATTGATATGGAATTTTTAATGTGATATAAAAGGAAAATGTATTAATAAAACATATATAGTATGAAAAAAAATCTAGGTTACTTCAGCAATTATTAAATAGTAATTGGAGACACACAACTTAGGTGTGTTAATGGTCCTGAATCAATTATTTTTTTGGAAGGGAATGACTTGCTGCAATTTAGGGGGAAATAAACAAACCATTTTTGGGAATAAGTTTCATTCTTTTCAATGGAATTTTTACTTGGGAATTTGTGATAAAACTTTGCAGAAATATAACTGGCAAATCAATGTAATCTGTACAGATGTTTCTAGCTAGTCACAATCACTTTCAGCTAATTGAAAATGGTCTGTGATTGTGTGTCTAATAACTTAAAAGACTGACTTATTTAGGAAAGAGGTTGGAACAAATTTCCTCCATCTGTTACACAGTGAGAATCTTCTTTCTTGAGCATCGTTACGCTGCTGGAGCAAGAATTCTTGTTACAGTTCATAGACAAGGTTGGCAGGAGGGTCAAGGAATTATATCTGTTTATGCTGGTTGCCTATATGGTGGCAAAAGGTTGTCCTAGCACTTGCAAAAGATTGTTTCATTCTCTCACACAGAGTTTCTGCAGATGTATCCTCACGGCATGGTACACAGAGAATTAGGGAACATGTCATCGTATTTTATGGCCAAAACCAGCAATGTTCTTAAGAACATATGTTGGATAGATACAAAGCCATGGAGTAATTTAAGATTTTATATTATCTTTTATCTGTCTTAATGGGATTTTGTCTGCTAATACCAAAGTGCAGTAAATTGGTCAACTTTTCCCAATAGCCAATAGTATAGTTTTTGATGCAAACCAATCAATAAATTCTAATTTAGTCCAGTATTTCTTAATATAACTACTGGCATTAATTTAGATGTTAGAGTAAAATAATGTTCATAATCTGATCTTTAATCAGGAATTCCAGGAATTAAATTGGAAGCTTCCACTTGAGAAACCCTTCCTTCCTTCCGTCCCTCCCTCAAAAATAATTGTAACCAGTCTTTTAACACAATTAAATATGTTAGCATTGCACGTCTGTGAACAGCTGGCTGCTGCATTTGCTATAGATTAAAGGCTCAGTACACTTTATAAGGATAGCTCTAAATCTATTGCATTGAGACAGTCAAGCTGAGGAACAATTGAAATATTGGTAATTTGTCCAAGCAGATCAATAATAGTCACTCACAACTGTTTTACAAGATTCAATTGTGTAAACACATTTCTTGCCACTTTCATCATCTGGGAATCCTAGTAAACCTGGATATCAGTGAAACATTCCTAGATTAATGACATGGTTTGGGGGGGGGGAGAGAAGGGTGTGATCCATTTAAAGCTGACTGAATCCCAATTGTAGACTTAGTTTCTTACTGACATGGAGCACCTCCATTTTTTCAATGCAATTTCAGCCTTCAGGTGCACAGTGCCCCTCGCTAGATCTATCTCACCAGTAGACACCTGAGTTGCTCCTTCATCCTTTCCTTACCACTCTCTGCCATTAAGAGATTTCAGATTTCAGTCTTAGTTCCAAGCCAGAAAATTATCACTGCTCCCTTCTCCAAGCCTTGCCACCAACTTACTGGGTGCAAGGGCCAGAGGGAAGCAGGAAAGAAGGCTTGGTTATAGTGCTCCCACATTTCCTGAGCTGTGTAACCTACAGGTTGTTGAAAAATTTGTTAGTACTGAAGTGACTCCAATTTTGCAAAATTTCAATACCACAGAAGTTTTGAGTCACAGATTTTGGATATATTCTGTAAATTAACCCATCTGATTTTTTTTTTTTTGTTCAAAATTTGTTGCCCTCTGAAGAACTGTTTCACTCAATGCAGGTTGCAAACAAACAGGTTTGAGAATTTTAGTACTATATAGATTTATGTATCCAATCATCCATTAATTTAGATGCAACATTGTGGCACAATATGTTTTTATTATGATTTGTTTTGTACATCAGGCTAAGTCATGAAGTGGTTTGTTAGGTTCTGGCATAGCATAATTTGTAAATATCTCCATATACAGTATTTTTACTATGAAAAACAGGATTAAATATTATATCGTGTGCAAGTTTTAAATTATTCTGTAAGACTCAGGGCTTTTTTTCTGCCGGAACGCCGCGGTACTGCGTTCCGGCACCTTTTTCGAGTCCGCGTCACGTGACGCGTCTCGACCAATCGCGCGCTATTACTTCCG
>JAOYMU010000192.1:85329422-85342584 GCA_025802295.1 Psammodynastes pulverulentus | reverse complement strand
TTTCCCTCCTCCAGGCTTTCCCTCCTCCCCCTGAGTCCAGGCGCATGGCGCGTGCCCCTCCCAAAGGGAGAATAGCCATTATCCAACTGGCAGGGGCCAGCATACCTCGGGCATAGGTGAGGGTGCCCAAGCATGGCCTCAAACCTCATGTCAGCCCTATTACTGGCCCAAGCACCTGCGCAGGTGTTTCTTCTGGCAAATCCCAACATGTGTGCAGGATGATAGTCGAGAATCATGATACACAAGGGGAGATAGTGTATTCCCTATCATTTGTGCAACCCTTCTTCATCTCATGGCAATTAACTATATATATAAAGTGAGGGATGTAATAATCAATTCTAGAAAATGATATATATCTTACTAGAGATGGGGGGAAAGATTTGGGACATTGAAAAGTACATGGGAAGCTGTGTTTCCATAATCATTTTAGTGCTGCTGCTATTAGACAATCTATAAACACAGCAAAATAAGTTTCAGTTTAAATTCCACTTTCCTGTTAAAAGTGAAATTTAGCTGCCCAGAGTTACCTTGTAGGGGAGATGGGTGGCATTGAAATTTGTTAAATAAATAAATATACACATACATACATAAATAATAAAATTACATTTGTAACAATGCTTGGCAAAAATATCACATATTGTTTAACAGTATAGAGATGCATTCTTCCAAGCTTGAACAATGATTTCCTACAGCTCATAGGGCACTTCATAGGTCATTCATTAAGGACACTTTTTCAAATAGTTTCCCAAAATATTTTTTATTAATTGATTCATGCTGAACTATTTGAAGGTAATAGAAGACACTTTTTTCTCCATTGACAATGTGACAGGCCTTTAAATGTCTAAAGATGACTTTGTCCATTTTCTCATTTGTGATTTATAGCATCATCTAAAGTCACCAAGCCATTGTTGTGGTGATATAAAGCCTGTCCTCATTCCTGTTATCTCAGCATAACAATGATAGGATAACGCTAAAAGATGCTATAAATCATTAATGAGGAAATGCCCTGATTAGCTCTTAATAACCTTTTCTTCAGGCTAACATATCAGCCTTGTTCAATCTGGTTTTCTTTTGTTTTTTGTTTTGTCTTCCTTGTACCAATTCGGTTGCCTTCTCCTGTCTATATTTTATTGGTGATATGGTAAAAGATAAAATATTTTAACATAGAAATGCTAGGATTGGGAAGATAAAATAGAGTTGTCTCTTAGGCAATATAAACTTGCCTACAGTGAAGCAAATAGCTTCATGATAGCCCATTGGATGCCAAGCAGACATTAAAAAGAGAGAGAGAGAGAGATACTTTCAACAGTTGTATGCCTGCAAAGCCACCATTTTGATTCTTTTCTGCCTTCATTTTTAAAAGTTTTTCTAGCATCTCTCTCTCTCTCTCTCTCTCTCTCTCTCTCTCTTTCCTGATGTCTCTCCTTTTTTTCCATACAGAAGGTTGCCAGGAAAGGGACAGACTGATTAAATCTTGTATGCAGAGGGCTTTGGAAATGAAGCTGCATGCTCTTGCATGCTGTTGCAACAGCCTAAGTTCCCTTTAGGGAATAAACTGCTCTTGGAATCTGCCTTACTTAAATGAGCCTTTAAAAAAAAGAACTCTAATGTTCAATCTGTAAAGAAGGAAACTCACAAACAGATTTTATTTTCCAACTTAATGAGAATTACCCCAAAATTATTCAACACAGTCTTGAGATGTTTCATTCTATTAATCTCTATGTATTCCAGCCATACCATTCTTCTTAGAACTCATCTTCTGATCTTGTAACGGTGACATGGAAATTCCCCATTTTAGCTGTTCTGGAGTTAAAGTAGTGTTTTCCTTCTGTCATCATCAGTTTTGTAATGAGCACACTTTACCATCTTTCACCAATGAAATGACTGACAATCTTCTCAGGGACTGGGACTGCCCCGAAACCACTTCAGGCTTCTGTGGGTGTATTTATTTCTTGCAGTCTCCCAAGATCGTTTTGACTTTGGTCGTAAGAGAGACCAAACACCTGACCTCTGCAGTGCTATTAACTGACTGGCACTTTCCGAACACTTGTCATATTTTTCTTGAGCTCTATACACACAGAAATTTAGTGCTCATTTGAAAGAGTTCTAGAACAGATTTTTTGTAAAAAAGACAGTCTTAGCACTCTTAAAAGATTGGTTTAAATGAGAAAAGCTCCAGCCAGCTGTGTTGCTAATTTGTGATTCCAGGTTCTTTGTTGAGTACTACCCTTTGCTCATTGTATTACTTTGGACATATCCTGAAGCTGAAGCTCAATACTTTATCCACCAAATGAGAAGAAAGGACTCGTTGGAAAAGACCTGGGAAAGATTGAAGACAAAAACAGAAAAGAATGGCAAAGGATGACATGGTTAGATGGTGTCATCGTCACAGTAAATCTGAGTTTGGGCAGATTCTGGGAGACAATGGAGGATTTTGTGCTGTGGTCCATGGGGTTGTGAAGATTTGGGAATGTTTTTGAGATTGAACAACAACAAAATTACTTTGGTGGAGGAGCAGTGGCCTCTCTATTGGGCTATGTGGCCTCTCTATTGGACATCCTCTGTTCCTGCTGGATGCAACCATTCCTTGTAGCCATTGTCAAGGATAAGTTGGCTTGTTGAGGATCTCTCTCTTTCACTTCACTCCATACTTTTCTCTGAACTTGTCAACCTAAATGTATTTATTTAATGTATTTATATATGGCAGATCATGAACATGGAAGAACATTGCAAAATAAAATGGGAGTCACGTTGAAACAATTACTCCTACCTATATGTCTTCTTGGTGTTTGTGGCTGTCAAGCATCCTACTTTTGCTCACTGGGCTTACTGTTCTTAGCTAGGCTATTAGCAATAAAAATAGACTAAGTAGTTACTAGAACAGAGCACCTCCATGCCTACATGTGTTAGTTAGCCAACAAGGTGTTTGTGAAGTAGGATTTTTTAAAAGTCAAAAAATTATCTACAACCAGAGGATTCAAGCCCCACTTTTTTATGCGTGTTGTGCTGTAAAGGTGGGATTCATCATGTAGTTGCAGCTTCCATCTTGAATTTCTTTGATCTTTCCTATTAGGTAAATTTGGTAAAACCTGCCATTCAATGCATCTGCTAACATTTGCTCTCCTCCCCTTTGATATAAAATGTTGTTCTATGCATAGTATATAACTCTGTGAAAAATTGCCAGGGTGAACAAATCAGACAATATATGTTGGAAATGCCATAAAAAAAGAACTTTTTTAACAAATGAGGTGGTCATGCAAAAGGAATCAAAATTTTTGTAAAAAAATATACAAACAATTCTGAAAATGAAATTTTAATTGAAATTACAAATGACCCTAGAAAGTGCAACTGAAAAGCAGCATGAATTATAAAGATATTTGCTGGCTGCAGTAAGAAACAACATATGGCACAACATTAAAAAAGAGAAACCCTGCCCAAAAGATCAAAATTAGAGAATATATGGAAATGGAAAAATGGAATCTATATTTGTAATAGAAGTCTAATTAAATTCAAGCAGGAATGGCTTCCTTATATATCACATATCAAGGCAAGTTAAGACACTTCGAATATTATTTTAAAACATTTCAAAATAATAAAAAACAATTTAATTAGAAAAGAACAATAATTCCAGAAATTTAAAGCAAAATAAATATTTAAATAACAATAAAAAAGGAGTTTAAAAAAGTAACCAAAGAGAGGGAGATTATTTGTGATTACTGTATTTATATGTTTTATTCCTCCCTATTTCTATTTTATTTTTTAAATTAATAAATGTCTTTTGTTTGACTTTTCATTTCAGCCTTCACCTCAGCACAAAGCTTATGCAATGGCAAAATAATAACAATTTTGTTACCTTTTGCTATTGCATCCTTCTAGTTCTGCTAATACTAGCTCTTAAAACCTTATGCATCACCTAATCTACTGCTGAATGTGATGTTACTTAATGAAAGTGAAGGTAGATGTACCTATTTAACCAGCCAAATCAATAAGACATTCATCAACATGAACAGATTGATTTCATTTATATCTATGGTGGTGGGCCTTCCTCCAAATGCCTGCTTGTCGAGAAAGAGTCACCACAAAAGGTCATTGTTGTCAAATAAGTGCAAAATCATTTCACTGTGTAAGATGAGCTGTGAAATTATTTGTAACCATGAGATTATGCTAGTATTGATCGATCTTTCCTCTATCTTGGAGTTTTATTATGAAAAATACAGCCTTACTTTCCTTCCTAAAAAAATAGTGTCTGGTATTTAAACATGATGGAAAACTTTAGGAAGAAGGTAGGGTTTGTGGTGGTGGGGTTTTTTTGCAAAGTTGATTAGTCTTGCTTAATATTTTCTTTAAGAAAATGTATTAACATTATGGCTAGCAATGACAAGTGTCAATCATAAAATAATTTGTTGGTTATTAATGTTGTTTCTGAAGCTGTTCTAGAATTCAATGTAGTCTGTCAAATTTTCAGTCATTTATGAGAAAGGTTATGGTAGCTAATAACAGTTCTAATAGTGAACGTTTGCATGCTTTTTCACTAGGCCTTACATTTTCCTAATTATGTTTTGTCCTAGTTTTTGCAAAGAGGGCCAGAACTATGATTAAGATAGTACTGGGACAAGGTTTTTAAGACCAGATGTTTTTGTGAAAGGGAAGTGGAAAGATGGGAAAATAGGGAGGAAAAAACAGATAAGCGCAAATAAAATTATAATTATTTTGTTAAATGAATAGGCAAAGTTCCTTCCCTACTTTCAGCCCTGCTTTAATTAATTTTAAATGAAAATCATAAGAGGGGTTGTGGGGTTTTTTTGCTATTTTTATATGGGAACTACAATAAGGGAGCTGCCATATGGATTTCCTCTATATAGTTTCATTACAGTTAGGTACATAAACCAAAATGGGGTGAGTATGGTAATGTCCAGTGGTGGGCTGCAACCAGTTTAACAAGTGATTTGGTGAGCTTGCACACACAGCGTTAAAAAACCATCCATTTTAAAATTAAAAACTTACCTTCTATGTCAGCGCTGGTGAGTAAAACAGATGAGGCGAGGCAATTTGCTGTGCCACTCGAATCACCTGAGCTAAAAAAACAGGGAAATATAGGACAGGAAAGGACAAGGATGGGTGGATGGGGCCAACTGCTCACCAGAATTACCAGTTCACTAGAATTGGTCCAAACCGGTAGCAGCCCACCACTGGTAATGTCTGCAACAAAAGTAGTGTTATTATTTATTTAATCCTGTGTCTGTTCACAGGATCAAATAGCAACATCAATGTATGTTGCATAAGCAAATCAATAACATGGGTGCAAAAGGATTTTTGTTGACCCATCCCTGCCTGATTATTTTGCTCAAAGCTTTCCCATAAGTGTATTCTTCCCCAGAAGATTATTTACCAAGCTGGGCTAGGTAGCATAGTCTTAACAAATTGGGAAGATCTACCACACTAGACCAAGATCCAAGAAGTATAAAACATGATATAAAAGGCATGTTTAGGAAATCCCAATTTTAAAGGAAATCAGATTGCAAAAGCCACATCCATATCTTTGTTATAAAAGTTTTTCATAGTTACATTCCATTTACTGCTGAGACGTCCTCAATTTCAAAGAGACAAAAAAGGCAAAAACAATTATAGGGTAGTATTCACATTACCCTATTTAAAAAACATGCTGAATTCCTAGTTTCATTTTGTTGAAAATTTGTTCCATTTCTCGGGCATGTATGCTTTCATGCTATTCAAATGGCATAGAATGTGGCACCTACAATATTTAAAGTGATATATTTGATATATTTTACAAAGTTAAAGTGGCAATGACTGGAAAAGAAATTGCTTATGTATCACATTGTTTTTCTAAGCAGACAACTCCCATGGGGAAAATGAACAGCTGAAGTATCAGTTCCCAAATACAGTATGGCTAGACTAAAGCCACTCAATTAAAGTCTGTTCAAATGTAGGGAAATGAAAATAGAGGCTCACAAAACACTGGGTACAATTTTTATTCCAAGCCAGAATTTTGAAGCAAGAGCACAGAGCTCAGCATTAAGACTGCAATGGATAAGCCACCTGCTCCAATGTAGCCTGATCTTCCAACTCAAGCCTATGATCTAACTGGCTAGTAAGTGGTGCTGACATTTCAAGTATTTCACTATTTTGGGATGGCAGATTGTCATTTCCCAAATCTAGGTTTGAGATGTCCTAAGGTTTTTCAAATGTTGTAAAGCAGATTCTCATACTGAGCACTTATTACTTTGTATATGGCTTTGAGCTGGGATGTGGCCCATGACTTCCTGCCCCCCACATAAATGTTCCTATACCAGAAGTTAGATGATGCTCTTAATTAGCAATTAAAGTAAGCTACTCTAGTCTATATAAACTGAAAGCTGCAACCTATAAACTTGTGGCTCTTTTTAACCCCTCTCATTAAAAGTGCAGTATTTTCTATTCTTCACCTACCCACCTTTTTCCCCACACTGCCACAAAAACCACTTAGGAATAGGGGCATGGGGAATCAAGAAATGTACATATAATCTTTATTTTGCCTCATTGCATGATAAATGTATATTGCAATGATACTTGTGTTTTTAAGGGAAGAATATTATTCAGAATGAGAGAAGAACAATTATCGCATTTTGTGTGATTGAAGAGTTGAAGTCAACCTTAGGACGGCATTGCAGAACAAAAGAAGCAGCCAGGTTGTGTTCTTGGTTGGGTGCAATTAAGGAAAGGCCCAGAAAATCTTTTCTACAAATGGGAGAAATCTTTACATTAACAAAAGGATCAGAATATCTGAAAAAGCTACCACTTTAGAAAAAAGGACAGAAAGTGACTTCATTTTCCTGCATCACACTCATGTATTTCTTTCCCTTTCAGTGTCCTGAATCAAATTCCATGCTTTACAAAGCTAGAATCTAAGCAATAAAGCTTGTTAAGGATGTTCTGAATAAACTAAAAAGCTTTGGTTACTGAAAGACATGAAACATGCCTTGTTGAACGTGTTATACTTCAAAATATGCCAAATGTCCCACCTAGCTTCTTTGGGGGTGCTGTCACTGCCTGTTACTCAACCATGCATGGTATTCTCCTCTTGGTATTATGGACTTGTTAGCTAATAATACAGGCAAATTTAAAAATACAGAGAATGTCCCTTTTAGCAACCTTCTGCTTTCATTGGGTTAAATTTCAGACAGATGGCCTGAACAGCTGGGGAGTTAGTCGGTGAGGTAATATTAAGGCCCCTGCAGCTAAATTTGCTATAGCTTATGGACAATTTTGATAGCTGAGTGGGTATATATTAGTGTCAGATTGTCAACAGTTGAAAAGCAATGCTAAAAATTATGGTGTTCTCTGAGAAAGGCTTGTTCCCTACTAACAGTGTAATGGGTTATTATTTTTTTTTTTTATAAATGCAGAGGGTTCCACTGCTTTTATGGACAGATGTTGTGAAATTCATTGTGGGATGTAATATTATGATATGATATATTATGCTGTAAGCCTCCTTTATTTGTTATTGTTTTTCTTTTTTGTACACATATTATTGACATTTGCTTGGGGTCAAACTGGATACCTGAGTGCTTCTTGTCATGGTTGTTACAGTTTTGGCTTTGGAACATAACATCACTTGGTTGTTTTTTAACCATCTTGACATACTGAGATTGGTATGCAGTGCAACAAGATAAAGGTGATTGAAGTTACTGTATTGCTTCCAGCTATAAGTTGATATCATTTTTGAATGTTCTGTACAGCCAGGTAATTTTAAACCACTGGGCTGAAAAACCTTACATGAAGCCTCCTTAAAGTCAAGTTTGATTCCTGATGAACTGAACTCAGTCTGTGGTGGACAATCAGGTACTTTTGGGAACCAACAATGTGAAAGTGTTTTGCCATTGACTTCTGATAGAATATTTCTTTAATTCTCGGCCTAGCCTGATAATTCTCTGGTTGTCTTATTCAGTTGCTAATCAGATTTGACTTTACTACTGGTAGCTTTTTGAGATCAGCAAAGTACGTTAAGTGTTGCCAGAGGTCTGGATCTTCTAGTCAAGCCTAATTCTGGTGATAATACATATATGACTGTGTTGCATTCTTGGCAACAGTACAGAAGTGATTTATCACGACCTTCCTCCAAGCTGCCCCTTATTTTCTAGCTCTAACTTCGAGTATGGGTATTTGCTGCTTAGTACTCATATCCCAGTGCTAATTAGCTTGATGGTACTTAGCTTCTGAAGATAGATGAAATATGCCAGGTATCACCACCTGATTATATTCTGGGAATCCATTTGAAGTTGCATATTTAGCTGTGAAGTAAACATGTTTCTTTCTTTTCTTTTCCTTATGCAGCATTCTGTCCCATTGTTTACCTGGTTTAGTGGCTAAAATACCAGATTAGAAATCAAGAGACTGCCTTAGGCATAAAAGCCAGCTGGGTGACTTTGAGAAGTCATTCTCTCTCAACACATCCCTTAAATCATGGTAGCATTGTTACTACAAGAATAACATGGTTTACTTCTAATACTTTTGTTTAAACAGATTTGTCCAGGTTTAAGCAGTTTTGTTTTTAAAAAAAATATATTTTCAAATCCAAGCTAAGAAAAAAAGGTGTGTAAAATCCTAACACATAGGTGAGATATAACAAATTAAAACTGGACCCAGATGAGAAAGTGATTTGGTGATTGACAGAAAAAATGATCTCTGTATGACCTTGCTTACATTCTTTTTCTTGTTATTATTTGCCTTTGAGTTAATTTTTGACTCCTGAAAATTTCCTGGAGAAATTTGTCAGAAGTAGTTAGCCTTTGCCACAAATGGTGACTGTCTCAAAGTCACCAAGGTGCATTTGTGACTAAGGCAGACTAGATTTATAGTTTCCAAAATTCTAGCCTGATGCCTTAACCACTTTGTCTAGCTGGTTCTATTCTAGGATTAGAGCAGGTTAAACATGGATGTAGCTTGGGTTTTCTCTTTAATCCTACATTGTCCTTAAGTTCTCAGTTTAGGCCATTAGAAATTCTCAATTTAGGCGACTTTTCCAATTATATCCCTTCTTGAAAAGGTCTGACCTGTCCATTATTATTCATGTTCTGGTTCCTATTGTAATACACCCTGGGTATACACTCTGAGATATACGTGAGGAAAACTGAGGAAGTGGAACAATGCAGTTACCAAGCTTATATCTTTTCTTTTCAAGCACAGTATACAACATCTGTATAAGCAAAGCTTCACCAACTTCCTGGAGATTTAAGGTGTTTGTACAATACTTAAATCCACCAATGGTTGGGTTCGGCTCTCCCTGGTATATAAGTGCTTACCAATTAGATTAGAAACTCTTTGGTGCAAGGCAAGCTGAATGAAGTTTCCCAAGCTCAGTGCTAGCTGTACAACTCTCTCTCTCTCTTTGTGTGTGTGTGTGTGTGTTTTAAAAATGTGTGTGTGTGTGTTTTAAAAATGAAAATCCTGCAATAAAAAATCCTGGCTATTAGGGGTAAGGCTCCCTCCAGTTATTTTGTAAAGTATTAGCAAAGGATAATATCTGTACAAATTAGTCTGTTACCTTCAGATGCTACCATTTCTCTGGAGAATCAAGGAAATAAAAGAAAGCATTTAAAGAGCAATCAAAACAGTGTCTCACCTATCTCTATTTCCTTATTTAGTCTTACTTTGTGTCTCTGAATTGAGAAAACAGCAAGAATCTGTACAAGCATGCTCCTTCCTTTCAAAGGAATAGAACCCAGTGAGAAAAATGTTTGCTTACTTATTCAAACTTTCTTAAAAATCAGTATGCATTAAAGCTCAAAAGATAACTTACATAAAGACTATCATATAATGAGCTTGTGTTTAAGAGAAAGGGGTGAAATCAACATATTTTCAAGAGGATGCATGACATACAAGTTGTAAGATAGGAATATGTTTAGACTAGCAGACTTCAAATGATATATTCTGAATTCCATCCTTGAAGTTTATTGGTAAACAATGGAAAATATTCATAAGAATACCATTTTTGTCAAATCTGGTATGTTTAGTTTCTACAAAGTATTATAGAAAGGATCCTCTATAAATGAAATATGAGCCAAGATGATATGATAAAGAATTGGAAAAAGAAATTCTATCAAATTATGCAACTCCAATTTGCATGTAATTGAAGGTTTCATATTTTGGGGGATATTGAAGGGTGGGGAAGCTGCTATTAACTCACTCAATGGATATTTATTTGAGTTCTATAGCTGCTCATCTGAATAAGTGACACTAACCCTAGCCAGAATTTCAACAATTTTGGATGATGTGATTGATAGTCTGTCTTACAGGTCAGACAGTTTAATATGACATCTCTGTGTTGTTTATTTATATAAAAATCAGCTTCAATTACATTCTTTTTTTACTAGAAAAAGTGAGGTAAATGGGAAGTTGGACCAAGACAGCTTGTTACTTGAAATAAAATCTGACTGTAATATTCAGAACCAGTTACTGCTATCTTCTATTGATGACTAATATACATGTATGGTAGGAAATTCTTTGATATAAAATATGATTCTTGAATTTGTGATTTTGTTATTTTGTTATTTTGTTATTTGCTGATTTCATTTACAGATGCAATTTTACTGAAGACTGAGTAATGTAACATACTTCTGTGCCATTGGAGCAAATCACTGCCATTTACTTAATGTCAAGATACCTATAACTTTCACTGAAAATATTTTAAATTGTTTTAGAATCTTGATAATCACATTTCACTTTTTTTTAAAAAACAACAACAAAGTTTAAGGTTGTGTGACATGTTTTTCTTGCTCCATGATTATCTATTATATTTGACAAATTGTTTTATAAAAATAGTATTAATCATTTAAGACGCAAGAGAACATCGATATACTTTTTTCTATGGATTCCATTTTAAAATTTTCTGTTGAGAACATTGTGTGGCATTGTGTCTAAGTAGTTTATCATTTGGAAGAATACCATACTGAACAGGGAAGGAATTCAAGAAAGATATGGAAACCTCAAAATCATTCTAATAAATCAAATATCAGAGTAAAATGAATACACATTGAAAAACAAGATGCCCACTGTATCTTGACAGATGTATGGGAAGATACAGAACTTCCACAATGCCCACTATTGAACCTCTTCGGCATTTTGCATCCAAATAACCTATTGAGCTTCTTCATTTCCTATTTACTGCCATGACCCATTGGCTATTACAAAGCATAATAAATATCAGATAATGATAAAACAAAAGAGTGAGTTGAAATTTGTCTGGTCCATTTCAGGATGATGAAAATGTGTTCAAACTCAGTCTGCTTCCCTTTGGAATTGGCTGATTCTTATGCACAAACCTAGCTTGAAGTATTTTCATTCCTATCCAATATCTGAGGTGACAATCACAGCTCTGTGCAAACATATGGACATCCAAACATGATAGTCTCTGATAATGAGTCCACATGTATTGTACGTTAATTCATGGAATAAATTTGTGGACATAAACAGTATCTGAGCTGCTACTATTCAACCCTGTCATTATCAAACAAACTGAACAGCCAGTGTAGGCGACAAAGGATGACAAAGGATGCACTGAAGCGGATTATGAGACATTGATCAATACAACTGCCAACTTTCCTCACTGCTCAACAGTAGTCAACAGTGGGGTGATTCTTCTGAGATTCTACTGAAAGGACATCTCAGGATATCCACCTTATAAGCCCACATAAAGTTAAGGATGTACAAAACAAATCATAATATACTCTGGATGCCCCTCAGCCAGTATCTATTTGTTAATACAGTTATATTGCAGAAAGAAGTATTTGCTAGAAACAGTGAATCTAGACCAGGATGGCTTTGCTGTTACAGGGTTGCTGTTACTAGCAAAGAATCAGTTACCAGTCTGATTATTTAGATGTCTTTGGCACATAGAACATGTCACATAAAGAAAAACATGAATAAATGTTGAGGAAATTGAAGAAATCTTCCATATGGTATTACTTCTATTTCTCAATCCATTCAAAGCATTTTGAAGACTGTCATTCAATGATTTTCTCTATTATTAACTTTGGTAAGCAGAGAAAGAGGCAGGGAATACCAGAAATCAATCATTTCTTCATCAGTCCAACAAGACGTTGAAAAAAATCACTTAGTGTTCCACTCACTGAACTACAGTAATTACACCAGAGTAACAAAAATCTATCAGTAAAAGGTGGAAGGAAGTAAAAGGACATCAAGACAGTCTTTCAGTTTATATTCAGGAAGGGGCTTTCACTGAGTTGCAATGATAATTGTGAATTGTATTGTACAGTCTCTCTATGTTGTGAGAGTCGGAAAAGAAAATAATGGCTTCTAAGTCTGGAAAGTCAGTTGAAAAAATGGTTCGCTGCTGGCTGCTCATATACACAGGGAAATTGAGTGAACCAGTTTTTATAAGAACAAAAATACAGGAACTGTGTAACTGACCAGCAACTGATCATTGTAGAAAGACCAAGATCAGATTTACTGATAAACTTACTTGTGGAATCAAATGTAAAGTTCTCTATTCAGGCAGAAGAAGGCAGGAAGAAGCACAAGTTCCTGAAAAAGGGAAAACAGCAGCCTTGTGGAGCTCAACCATCATAAATCTCAGGATTTTGTCATTTGAAGCAGTGGTGGTATGCTACCTATTTGTCCCATTTTCGGGCAAACTGGTATCAAAAAAAGCCATACCCGATCTTTCCGACAATCAGATGTTTGATGCGGCACGAGGGCACACACATGCACATTAGGTGGCCTTTGCATGGTATCAGCAAACCAGTGACAGCACCAGTAGGAACCCACTCCTGATTTGAAGTACACCACTATTGGACCAGAAGAAACCTTTCTTTGCTGTCCAAGGAGACAGCATCATGTGATTACATCACTTCATTGCTGATATAGGAATAACACAAATATTCTTGTGCAAATATCTTTAACTGGGCATTTTCAATTATTTAACAAGCAATTGAGCCATACAATAGTATTTTTTAGGCTGAAATATTTTTTTCATTTTAATTAAGTTTCACTAAGTTCATAGTTACTTTGTATGATGTGGAAAGACTCTTAGTATTTGACCTCATAAACCAATATTTTTAAAAATCAGTGCCTAGGCCAGGGGTGGGCAAACTTGTCAGCTTTAAGACTTGTGGACTTCAACTCCCAGAGTTCCCCAGCCAGCATA
>JAOYMU010000192.1:85275437-85286570 GCA_025802295.1 Psammodynastes pulverulentus | reverse complement strand
CCCAGCTGATCAGCTGGGACTTGGGAGGCAGAGAATAGATGGGGGTGGGGCCAGTCAGAGGTGGTATTTGCCAGTTCCTCTAGTTACTCAAAATTTCCACTACCGGTTCTCCAGAACAGGTCAGAACCTACTGAATACCACCTCTGGTCAGTAGAGGTTAGTGCACAGGGAAAATTAGAAGCATAAATGTCTTGTGCATTAACACACTGGCTGAAGAAGAGTAGCTGTTCCAAATTGACACCATCAAGCATCTCTGGCTTCTGTTTTGCAAAAGCCATCCTGATTAGCTACAGAAAATTCTGATAAGATTTGGGACAAGTAACACTCTTCCCTAAAAGGCCTCAGGGGTTGGTGGAGTGGACTGGCATTTAAAGATCCAACCAATTTGGAACAAGAAAGGGAATTCCTTGGAGGGTCCGAATATCCAATCTCTACAGTCAAGTTGCAAGACTCAAATGAAAGAAAATAGAAGAGGGTAATTCTTAACTCTGGGTTGAATGTCATGGCAGCAATATGGTGAGGGGGGTGGGGCTTTGACTAATGTTTTGGGTAACTAAGAGTTTCTTTCAGTGATGTTTTTAGTAGATTAGGATGCTTTTGATGTAACAAAGCAAGCTGTGAATTAGGACTGTGCAACATGATAAGAACTGGTTCAAACCATCCCCCAAGGACACTGACTTAAAATTTTGTGCTCTGAAAATTCATTATAAAGTGAAAAATGTGCCTCGTAAATATTTAGATAAGCATTAACAAGATCATATTAATAAATTATGGGATGTTACTATTGCCCCCAATATATTTGAATTGTATATAAAGTAATTCTCCGCCTTTTTAAGCTGCTCCTCTTTTGATGAGTGTCCAATGAGGCATTCTTTCTACTTATGGACATGAAGAAAGAGTAATTTTAATCTACTTTTTCAGCTCAGAGTCCTGGCAGAGGCAAGACTGGGATAAATATACCGCTGACATTTCTGGCTAACAGGTGAAAGGGGCCTGATGTTGTCCTTAGCTTCAGGGTGGGCTGATTCTTACTTTGGCAAATGATAGTTGCCTCATGGCGAGATGGGCAGCAAAAAATAAATTAAATAAAGAACATCACAACACATATTTCCACAACAGATTTCTATGGCATTATAACAATAACAGCTCTGACCCATCTTTAGTCTATCATCCCTGGTCTTTATTTCTAGATCTGCTCTCAGTTCTTCCTCTTTAAGCAAACATATACTGTTTTCCCAGCTTTACCACGGACTACTTTAATTGCTATGTAGAATCTATTTCTATGAATTGAAAAGTGTACAGGTTGTCCTTGACTTACAACAGTTCATTTAATGAATATTCAAAGTTACGGCATTAAAAAATGGGATTTATGACCATTTTTCAATTACGACAGTTGTGGCATCCCCATGGTCATGTGATCAAAATTCAGATGCTTGGCAACTAACTCATATTTATGATGGCTGCAGTGTCCTGGGATCATGTGATCACTGTTGTGACCTTCTGACAAGCAAAGACAATGGAGATGCCAGATTCACTTAACAGCCATGTTATTAACTTAACAACTGCAGTGATTCACTTAACATCACATGAGAAAGGTTGTATAGTGGAGCAAAACTCACTTAACAAATGTCTAATATAACAACATACATTTGGGGCTCAATTGAGGTCAGATGTTGAAGACTACCCAGTGGTGGGATTTTACCAGCACTGCTACCAGTTCGGTGATTGCGCATGCGCACCAGAAACATGCACATGTGCAGCTTACCAGCCTCCAGCTGAGGCCTGCAGTGTCAATCAGATGAGTGGATATAGACCAGGTAAGAACTAGGGTGGGTGGGAGGGCCCAACATGGATTTTCACTTCCTTTTCCTCTCTGTGGAGCAGATGTTTCGTTTGGCTACCAGGACGCCTGCACCGGACTGAACCGGAAGGATCCCACCATTGGGACTACCTCTATTCAGGAAGAAGGGCTGGATGTACTTAGCATGAGCAACATTCTGTTCTGTTTTGAGTTGCCCAAAAGCCACAGAGCCATTGTAAGAAGAAGTGGTTGAAGTATAAAGAGTGGCATTTGGAGTGGGTTATTGGCTATCCTTTCAAGTACAGTACCATAGTAACTGATTGGAGGCCATATGATCATATGACAAGTTGTGTAAACTGCAAGGTTACTTTATTTTTAAAAAATGAATAAAGGTCCAACTGTATTTTGGCATTCTGATAACTTTATAACCTGTCTATCTCTATAAATAAACAAAAGTGGGCTTCCGGTGGTGACGTCACGAAGGAACGGAGCGAGGAGACAGAGCTCTGTCTCGGGCGCTCAACAATTTGCCTTGTCGGGACCGGAGTGGAGCGTTTGGAGACCNNNNAATGACTGAATTACGCGTTAAAGATTGTAAATGTTTTTAATGTTAAACTTTAATAAAAATTATTTAAAAAAAAAAAATAAACAAAAGTGTAGGCAACTTGTAGCTCTGAGATTGGATTGCATCTTTGTGATCACAAGGAATAGTTTTAAAGAAGCATGCTTAAAAATCTTTAGAAAGTGTTGGAAAAGAGTACTGGGCTAGGCTTCCAGGACAATATTAGAAAGTCAAAGCTATCTTTAGACAGTCATTTCTGGAAAAAAATCAACATCGAATTATGGTTTCCTTGTCAATTTATATGCTCGGCATTGTCTTATAATTCATTATGTGTCTGGGCTTGGTTGTTCGAAGCTGAACAAGGACTTATTTTAAAAGGCTTACCTATACTGTGACCTCATCAGTCACAAAAATTGACAAGCCTGAAACAAGTCAACTTGTCTGGTGCTTAATACTTTAGGGAGCTAAATGAAAGAAGTCTACCCATTTAATGATTTATTGGATGAAAGCAAGATTGTTAATGCTCATGCGAGTTGGACTTGATGGATAGTTGTGCCTAGAAACATGATGTATGAAGCATTCTCACAACAATATGTGCCTGCCTTGTTTATATTTGGGTTAAGTTTATAAATGCACATGCTGTTAGAGATTGGGTAAGGATAGATAAGCATCCTCTTCTTTTTTTCCTTTCTTCTCTTCATTAAAATGTGTGGTTATAAACCTAGTATTGGTTCAGTTTTAGGTTTTTTGTGGTTTTTTTTGCAGATCATAGCCAAGTGAGATTAGCAACAAGTGTTTTTGCGAAACTGATTTCTGTTCCCCGCCCCATAGATTTCCTGGCTTGTTCTCTTGCCACACATTGGAAGCCAGGGATCAGTGTGTCCTTTGCTAATGCCTTTGTAATGACCCTTACAATCAGGGGTCTCAAAACAAATTATTTTCTAATTAAAACAAGCCTAACAAGTAGATGGCAGCCTAGAAAATAATAATCTTAGATGCTAGTTCATCAAATCTATATTATACAAGTTTCAGAGGTGTGAAAGAAGATACTTGATGGGTCTCACCATGGGACTATTGGCCTGAAGATGACCATGGTTATACTGCTATAAACTTTCAATCAGATTTGTGACATTTTCTAAGCCAAAATTTGGATTTGGCCTTGAGTTGCATACTTCTGGCATAATTTCTCCAAAATATACGCAAGAAATGAATTGACATATTAGTTTATTAAACACAGATCACTGACATCATTTGGATATTCAAAAGGTTTACATTTTCTTTCCGTGTATATACATATTTTGATAGATATATTCAGAAGAGAGACTCACAAATGCTCATGTGATGAAAGCAGATTCATGATGCATGTTCTGTTCCTTTCATACATTATTGTGAGATATACACATATACAAAAGGAACAGAACTTATGGTATGGCAGCACAATTTTTTTGTCATTTTGATAAATGTGTTGGATCTTTTGATGCCTCTGATTGTATAAATAGAAGTCTTCCTCATGCAAAAGAAAAAGAATGTCAAGGAAAAGAGATAACTGGACTTTCTTGTTTTTTTTTCAAGATGTTTCACTTCTCATTCAAGAAGTTTTTTCAGCTCTGACTGGATGGTGGGAAATGGAAGGATTTATACTCCTTGCAGACAGCTAGTCATTCTTTTAGAGTCATTGAGGCCACTTGGAGATTTATCTGTATCCTCAGGATCAACTGAATAGTTCAAATGGGTGTGGAGCTTTCTTGGAACTGCTGAACCAGCTGTCTGAAGGAGAATAACAAAGTCCAGTTGCCTCTTGAAAAAGCACCTTTTGGACAACCATGACCTGGAAGATTAAGAATCTCCATAGACAAAGAAAAGAGACTGTTTCAGCCTTGTATCTTCCAAACCTGACTTTTCATTCAATAGGGATGTCTAGAGCAGATTATACTCTTTTTGTAGACGTAGAATTATATTTAACTTTGAAGTGGTATGCTAGTCATCACACTCTCGAGATATTAGGTGGTGAATCTCAAAAGCTAAGTAAGATCAAAACTTGTTATTACATGGATAGGAAATTTAAAAAATGTACCTGTATTAGTCTGAAATCTAAGAATTTAACAATTATTTGCATCACTGGATAAACTACACTTTTAAACTCTTCATTTGATTTTACAATTTTGGTAAAATCTTTCCTCTGGTTTTGTTAAATATTTTCTTCTCATTTCTTTCTCTTATCTCAGGTTGCTTTAATATTTTCTTACAAGTTTTTGAATTTAGAATAAAGTAAACTCAAACACTTGTAAGAAAATATTATTCTTGTGGTTGGCTAGATATTTTCCTTGTTCTGTAGTTTTTTGGTTTTTGTTTTTTCTTTCCCCAGTTCATAAACTTTAAAGACCTAGAAAAGGATTTCCCTCATGGTGATGTTTTTTTAAAGGATCTAGAACAGTAAAACTAATGAAAGCTTGCAAGAGGTGGGTGATACTGAGATGTAAACTTTTACAAATTACAGTAAGTTCAAGTAGAAGTAGTTTAATATCAGCTGTAGAGAAATTGTTGAAAGTTTCTTTCTTTTTACCATCACAATGAGTGTGAATGGCAAAATAATATTTCAAATCATTTTGCATCATTCGCATCATTTAACCATAGCAAAGTTTTATAGGAATAATATTTGTGTCATTTAACAAAATTTAATATCCAACAGCAGAAGCGGAGACTACGTGCACTCCAAATTTGACTGGAATTTTAATATATAAGATGTGAACTTCTAAAAAAGAAAAATAGCCACAGGACACAAGAGACCACATCTAATAACCACCCCTCCACCATTGCTTGAAAGTGCAACACACAGGAAGAATATAAAGCTTCAGTTCTAAGACGAATTGTAAAGGATAAAGAGAAATCAACTGTGTTAACAAAAATACAATTAGGCTTAGTGTACTTATGCAGAGGCAAATCCAACTGAGATAATTGAAACTTACTTCTGAATAAATGTGATTAGACCTGGAAATGTTAAGAACTTCAAAAGGAAATACCTTGACATTTATTTAGACTTATTAATTTGAAAAGCAAACTGGGGGAAAACAGCATAGAAATGTTTAGGTTTCCAGCTATAATTTCAATTACTGACGTGTGGGGTTTTTTTTTTACCATAAGGTAATTCATATATAATTTTAAAAAGAATTCAATCCCATTGTTATATTTTGACAGTGCCATATATTTATGCTGGCAAGTAAAGATATCATAAATATGTGTATGGACATAAATTATGTATATTTTTTTAAAAAAATAGTAATCTTAATAAAAACAACTGAGTTTACATAATCTATGCAAAATCTATAAACTTGGAGCTATTAAGATTTATCTAGATAGACCATTAAATTAGATGTTATATTCGATAAAGCATGGGGTTGCCATATTCATGACCCAAACTGCCTTAATTATTACTGGG
This sequence comes from Psammodynastes pulverulentus, assembly GCA_025802295.1. Taxonomy (NCBI): domain Eukaryota; kingdom Metazoa; phylum Chordata; class Lepidosauria; order Squamata; family Psammodynastidae; genus Psammodynastes; species Psammodynastes pulverulentus. The sequence goes on along the minus strand of JAOYMU010000192.1, from coordinate 85,280,771 downwards.
AGTGAGGATACTGTAGATTTTTGAGCTGAATGTGAAAGGTTTTGGGAGACCTGCTAAAAAACTGTATGGTATGGGAATCTTCAAAAGTGGACTCTTTTATAGGCCACAGAGATATAGCATATTTTCAAAAGGAGTCAGGGTACTTTAGATTTTATTCCAAATGATTTTACCTTCAGTGCTACTTCAAAGAGTTGAAAGAAAGTGTCAGATTGTGGTTCTACATATCTCAAAACACCATTGGAGTAAATCTTGAAGTATTGCATATCCTTAAAAATAGTTTGTTTAAAGTTCTCTAAAGTAAACACTAAGGGGAGAGTAGGAAGGGAATCATTTTGTGGCTGACAATCGTAGATTCTACCCAATAGATTGTTTTTAAGAAGTCTTTCTAATAACATTGCTTTGTGGGAGAAATATTGCTGTAGCAATAATCCCAGTTTTCTTTTCCAGAAGTAGTACGAATAAAAAATTAAAGAAAATATTAAATGGATTTGTTGACTTTTGTTAGATATGGGAATTTATAGCTTGGTGATTTTTAAAAAATCTATATGTTCACATCTATTATCAATCATTAATCTGTTGGAAAATTACTGTGGGTAATTTTCAATTTAGTTTGTACATTCCCAATCATTCCCTATATCTAGATCAAAACAGGTACATACTACTCAGTTCAACAAACAATTAAAAATATATAGCTTGATGTTTATTTATTAAACGTTAGCAACATTAAACACAAGTAACAGGCAAAACTGGAACCAAAAGGCAAGCACAGAGAAAAATGTGAACAACAGGCAATAGATAAAGGACCGAGCACTTAATGTCAACAATCTATATTATCTTGCTATACATAGCTATATATCACAAGATGCAGAATTTTCAAGAGCTGCTGGAAACAATACCAAGGACAGTTAGCATAGATCTTTGGTCATTCCTCTCAAAACTTTTTTATATATAACTACAGCATAATGGAAAGTAGGGCATGATCAATTGAGTGCGAAATACACGTACACACAGGCCTTAAATCCTGTAATTAACCCTTTGGAATCATGGAGGTCTTTTTATCTATTTTTGTTAAACAGTCATGCAGATTGTCAATCAACAGTAGAAAACCAGAAACAGTTTTGATTTTTTCAATTTTTAAAATTTCTCTTGTCAAAAACCCCACTGCTGCCATCTTTCTAAGTTGAGGACAAGATTCCTTTCCACAGGTGATTTCTCTTTTAGGAAATATTGAGTTTCAAAAATAAACTGCTTGTTCAAAAATAAGAGGAAAGAATCTCTCCTTAATTAAATTCCTGCTGGCATGCATCGATGTAAGTGGCATTTTACAGGCTGTGTTGAAATTGGCTTGTAGGTGAATAAAAATTGCATGAAGAACAACGTAGTTTAGAAGAGCAATTATAGAAGCACAGGATTGTATGGGGCCTGGGAAATTTTCTACTCCAGCCTGTTCTCATGCCATACTGAGCCTCTTCCTCATACCACATTGGGCAAATGGTTGTCCACTCTTTTCTTGAAAATCTCCAGTAAGGGAACACCCACAACTCCAGGAGTCAGGCTGTTCCACTGCTTAATAGTTCTCGTTGTCGAGAAATTGCTCTTTATTTCCTGGCAGCATCTCCCTCTAGCAAACATCCACCCTTTGCTTCTTGTCCTACCCTCAGATGCTCATGGAGAAAAAAGTCAACACCCTCTTCCCTGTGGCAGATCTTCCAGCATTGAAAGACTTCCATCTTCCCTCAATGTTCTCTTTGTTAAGCTAAATATACCTAGTTCCCTTAGCTCAGGGCTGTCAAACTCACAGCCCACAGGCTAGATGCGTCATACAGTGGCCACACCCATATCCAGTTTAGTGAAGGGGAAAAAAGATCTCAATATGTCATGTGATGCTATGAGTTTGACACCCCTGCCTTAGCTGTTCTTCAACACCTTATCATTTTTTGATGCTCTTCTCTTTCTAAGGCCAAAGCATCATTTTTGCTTTGTGGTGACCGGAACTGTATGCAATATTCCAAATATGGCCTCATTTGTGTGGTATAGAATGGTACTGTCACTTCGCTTGAACTTGATACCATCCCTCTGTTGCAGTTCAGTACAATAATGGTTGTTTTGGCAGTTGCAGCTCGTTGCTGACTCGTACCTAATTGGTGGTCCACTAGCATACCTAAATCCCTGTTATAGCACTACTGTTGAGTATATGATGTACCTGTTTTTTTCATGTCTAAGTACAGGACCTTACTTTTCCTGCCACTGAATTTCATCTTGGATAGGGCCCAATGCTCAAATCTATCAAGATTCTACTAAATGTTGAATCTATCTTTCCACATGTTAGCAATTCCTCCCAGCTTAGTGTTGCCTGCAGATTTCATGAGCATCTCACCAATCTCCTCATCTAGGTAATTTATGATGTTGAGCACCGAGTCCAAGACAGAACCTTGGGGTAAATCACTACATGCTTCTCTCCGTGTAGATTTAATTCCATTAAGTATCATATGCTGAGTACAGTTGGTATCTATCTGATAGTGGTACTGTCTATCCCACATTGGTCTAATTTATCATGAAATAGATTGTGGTCTACTTTATCAAATGCCTTACTGAAATCTAAGTGTCATTTTATCAAAGAAGATTTGATAAAGAAATAAAAGTTGTTTGGCATGACCTGTCCTTAACAAATCCATTCTGGTTTCTAGTAATCACCTAGTTCATTTCAAGGTGTTTACAAATCTGCTGCTTAATTATCCTTTCCAGAATTAATTCTATGTTTAAAATCAATTCATCATTTCTTTTTTTTATCACTGACTATAAAGAATAAAACTACAGATCTTTTACATTTATTAAGTCAAGTTACATGACAACAAAGCAGAATATGCATATTTACACCCCATATCCAATCAAGTATATAAATTGAATTAGCTGAAGTGAGGTATTTTTTACAATTTTTGTTCAAAAACATAACATACAAATTCCAAAGAAATTAACAAATATCAACAAAAAAGGATAGAACATTAAAAATGTGCATTAAAAACACATACAAATATTATCCCTCTGGTTGATTAGTGATAAATATATTGCAAAAATGTTAGTTTCTCCCTCTTGAAGTTCATACCCATAATCTATAAAACTTCTACATGTATTTATAATCAACTTAGCCTACAGTCTATCTACAATATGTAAAAACAAAATAGTTAACAGGCAAATCAACAGCAAAGTTAAACTTCAAATCCCTTTGTTAACAATCTGCCATTGTATTTTACTCATAGAAAGTCTACAATGGCTTCTTACCTGCCACAAATCATCACAATAATTATATCTGATCTATCTGGGATGAAATATCTTCATTTGGTTCTTAATAATAAAACTTTCCCTTAAGATTTTTAGTGAAAGCTTTTGCAACAATATTTCATCTTCCAATATCCTAAACCCCTGCTTTAAATATCTCCACACTTGTCAGTTGTTGTGTGGTTAGGTATAATAAATCCATTTTCCAAAATTGATCCATCTTCCCAGAAAAGTCCAGTCCAAATTGTTCACAAATCAGGTATGACAAATCCATCTTCTTAAGAGAGTCCAGTTCATTACTCATCAATTCTGCCAATGCTAAGTCTGTAAAATCCAGATCTACTTCAGATCCCTGCGACAAGCCTTCTGCTTTCCAACCAAACTGTTCTTTCTTCAAATCTACCAACATGGACTTTGATTCTAGTCCATCCAATTGTAGATCTGGTTTGGCTGAGATTGTTTGCATCTGGGTATTATCTTTGGATTGAAACCCAGGTAATTTTATCAAGTTTTTAAGCAAAGTTTTCAATTTGAACTTGTAGAGCAAAACATTTTTTCCTGCAAAGGTAGCCCACTGGGCTTTAGCTTTAACTTGGTGCATTAGTTGCATTTTTAATATAGAGCAAACTCTCTTGTATCTGAACTTACACAACCAAAGAAAACAATTTCTTTCAAGTTAAAAAGGGGAAATGTACTGCAACAAAATGGTCACTTAGAAAATTAAAATGATATATCTCATAAGGAAACTGTGAAGGAAAAAAGGAACAAGAAAAGTTCCATAAAAAATTTAAAAATAAAAAAATTCCAGACCAAAGTTTTTTAAAAGTGAAATCTAATATAGACATGAATCCAGTCTAGTCAATTTCACTACTCAGAAACTTGCCCTTTTACTTTCCCATATGGAAAGTAAAAGTAATTCAGAGCAAAAAACAAACAAACAATAAAGCAATGAAAAAAAGTTAACATTAAAATCCAGCAGGGGGTTAGCGTACATCATCTTTCAATCAGTCAGTTAACTTTTAAAAATATGAAACAAATTTAAAAAATCTTTGAAATGTGCAGTTAAAACCCAAGGTGTGCTTAAAAAAATGAACAGCTGAGAGGAAAGATGGAGACTAGGACTCTGTGACTCCCCTACCAGGGACTGCAATTTCCAGGATTCGACTTCCCCAGATGGCCCACGGTTACTGGGTGTCAGTGGAGTGTCCACCCCAGAGTCATCTTAGGTCATTCCTAGTTTTCCCATTTGATCTAGAAACATGCTTTGGCAGCAAAATCAGTCGTTCATCAGTCGGAGAAATAAATCCATCCTACCACACCATTTTGAAGGGAAGTGAAATGATATATTCCATTGTCATTTCTTCATATGACTCTCTGGCTGCTTTTATTCTTTAAAAGTAGGAAAATAGTTTATTTCAAGTTTATTTTGAACTTTTTTTTTCAATCTCTTAAAACCCTGGACTTACATGGAAGATTCTTTTGCTGTTCATTATTATGTATCAGTAACAGAAGCTTACAGGTAAGCCTACTGAAAACCTATGTTAAAATCCTAAAACTCTAATTTAAAAGATTGCTACAATACTTGAAAGTATGGTTTATTTCTATAGATTGTCTGTGATTGTAAAGCATTGGCACATGGTCGTATATCATTATGGAATTGTTCAAAGTCTCTGGGCTCAGAAAATATTTGGAATCCATCTTTCTTCATGGATTGAGAAAAATATACCTCTGGTCTTTTCTTCCACCCTCCTTTCCCTTCTTGCCTGTCACATGAAAAGTATATGTGTTATTCTTATCATATAGGCTAGTCTATTTTAAAGCTTTGGTCCAAATTCATTTTTCAATACAACGGGTAGCAATGAAATAAAGTAAAATAAATAAAATAAAAAATTTGGAGACAAATATAAGAATGACTCAGTTGGTCTAATTCAGTTTCATTCCATTTCTCTTATATTTCTGCATAAAGTTGTGAAAACGTGAAATTATCATAAGGATGTAAATTAGAGAAATGGAATGAAACTTTTATGAAGGCTTTATGCTATGTGAAATGTGAACAAA
>JAOYMU010000192.1:85215298-85230706 GCA_025802295.1 Psammodynastes pulverulentus | reverse complement strand
ACATCCGGGTTTTTTTACATGTTTTACTTGTAACTGCGCATGCGCACTAGGCTTTTAGAAATGGCGCGGCGCCCTTATGATGGTGCCGCGGCTCCCCAGGGAGCTGCGGCGCACAGATTGGGAACCACTGGCCTAGAGAATGATCAGAGAAGTGTGGGTGGGAATAGCCTGCAGCTGCATAATGGGTAGAGAAAGAAAACCAGAAAAAAATCTCCCTTAACTGGTTAGGCTGTCAAATGAGATAATGGGAGGTTTGTACTTTTAGACTTGCAAAATTCTATTAATGTAGCTGTACAATTAAGTAGAATGAGCTTATCTGGTTACGTTTCCTATCTGGATTACCTGGAAAGGCTGATAATAAAGTAGTTAGTACTAGGAAAATTTTGTATTTTGATTTACTTTAGCTAACTTTATATCTATTTACATTTAAATTAGGACAGTGAAAGGATTTGATCTGGAAGTTCAATTCAAAAGTGATTTTACTGAATCCCCAAATCAAATTAACCTTCCAAATAGAATTGACAATGCGTTATTCAATTTAATCAGCTTCAACTATTTAATATCCTCTTTAAAATCTATGTTGAAAATTAAGTCTATTTTTCAAAGTGATCTAACTCATTAAATCAAACTGACAGTTTAAATCAAACTGATGACTTGAACTGGGTTATAGTAAATCCACATAGCTTTATTATTTAAATCTACTTCTCTTTGGTTTCATTAAATATGTCAGAATACAGGTTGGAATATATTTTTGTGCAACAACTACAGTAGTATTCAGCCAGTAGATTGCAGTGTTTATAAATTTGCATTTATGGTTATACAGGTAGTTCTTAACTTATGACCATAGTTAAGCCCAAAATTTATGCTGATAAGTAAGAAAATTGTTGAGTGAGTTTTGCCCCATTTTATGACTTTTCTTGCCACATTTGTTACGTGAATCACTGCGGCTATTAAATTAGTAAGATGGTTGTTAAGTGAACCTGGTTTCCCCATTGTCCCCATAGTCAGAATGTTGCAAAAGGGGATGACATGACTCTGAGACTCTGCAACCATCATAAATTTGAGTCAGTTGTAAAGCACAGAACCACAATACATTTTTGCTACCAAGAATTTAGCCTTTCAGACATGGAACTGTCATAAAAAAGGACACAAAGGTATGTAATAGAGTTGACATTCCTGGACGTATTCGTAACATGGAAAGCAATTTGGCATTGGAAAATTGGTCAAAAATGTGAAAACTGCAGTTCAAGGTTTCTAAATGTAAGATCATGCACTTAGGGAAAAGAATCCTCTGGCAGTATTGGAGGTACTGTTAGTCAGTGTTAGAATAACGGAAGAAAAAGATTTACATGTACTCATGGAAGATGACTGAAAAATGAACAAACGGTATGGCCAAGCAGTTGTGAAGACAAAAAAAATCCTGGGATGCATCACTAGAGGGATCATCAGCAGGAAAAAGGAGGTCTTAATCCCACTATATGGGGCTGTAGTCCTCATTTGGAATATGGTGTCCATTTCTGGAGACCTCGGTTAAAATATGAATATTGATAAGATTGAGCGAGTTCAGAGATGCACAACAACCATAGTGCAAGGTCTGAGAGACAAAACATCATAAAAGATGGAAGGATCTGAATATGTACAGCCTGGAGGACAGAAGGAAAAGGAGTGACATGATTGAAACTTTTAAATATATTAAGGGAATGAATAAGGGTCTAGAACGCAGTATTTTCAAGCAAAAACCAAGAACACGGGGATATAATCTCAACCTGAAAGGAGGAAAGTTCAAAAGTAATGTTAGAAAATATTACTTCATAGAAAGAGTAATGGAACCAACTTCCAGTGGAAGTAGTAGTAACTGAACTTACCGTATTTTTCGGACTATAAGACGCACCGGAGTATAAGATGCAACTTAGTTTTGGGGGAGGAAAACAAGAAAAAAAATCCTACCTCTGCTTCAGTCTCCCAGCAATTTGCCTCCTTGCAGCAAGCAGTAAGTAGCAAGCAGCAAGCAGCAAGCAGCCTGTTTCAGTTTCACTTTCAGTTTCAGCATAGCCTAATTAGCATGTGGATTGGCCTCGGAAGAGCAGCTCTTTCAGGCTGCAGGGATTGCAATCCTTGCAATCTGAAACAGCTGATGTTCGGAGCCCGATCCAAATGACCATCAGCTGCTTATGCTAATTAGGCTGTGCTGAAGCTGAAACAGGCTTTTTGCTGTTTGCTGCAAGGAGTAAATTGCTGGTGAGTGGGGCAACATTCGGTGTATAAGACACACCCAAATTTCCCCCCACTTTTGGGGGTAGAAAAAGTGTGTTTTATACTCCGAAAAGTATGGTAAATATGCTTATCTGACAAAAATAAAAACTGAAATAAAAATAAATAAATAATAACGATTAAAAATAATAAAAACATACATTAAAAGGGAATCAAACAAAAAGGGCAAAAATTGATGGACCAATGGGTCTTTTTCTGTCATCAATTTTCTATATTTCTATAAAATCAAGTTATGCTAACTAGCAATGTTGCAATAATCTTATTTTAATCCTCAGAATGCTTGCCATGGGTGCAGTCCTATGACCTTGGTGTCAATCTTCCTAAAAACCCGTGTGATGCAGGGAGTTGTATATTGGAATAAGAAGACAGTTCAGAACTTCACTTCATCCTATACTACAATAGTTTAGAATTGATGCGAATGGGCAGTGGGGTGACTGCAGATAATCTTTTCTAATCAATGGGTAGGAGCCAATATAATGACTAAGATGCCAGGCTAGAAATCAAAAAAAGTCTAAGTTTTAGTCCTGCTTTAGGTATGAAGCCAGTTGACTGACCTTGATCAGTCACTCTGTCTTAGACCTAGGAAGAAGGCAATGGCAAAGCATTCCAAATAATCTTGCCAAAAAACCTTTAGGAAGTAATACTGGCAAAGACCAGAGGTTCAGCTTTGCACAGATGCAGACACACAGAAATATACAATCATGGGTACAAAAATCTATTTCTTCCTATTAATTATAATTATACGTTTATAATTATAAAATCCGCCATTACCAGTCCCAATCCCAATTGAGAAGGAAGGAAAGTAGATGTCTGACTCTGCAACAAGACAGCCAAAATTTCAACGTCACATCATTATGCATCAAACCCAAAACAACTGTCGAGATGTGCTGCAGATTGGATGAGGTAGCAGGCAAAATGCAAAACTATGGCAGGAATAATGCAAAAAACACCAAGATTTCTTCCTATTAATTCTGGGTTTTTCTTAAACCACATAGGAAAAAAAATAGGAAAACAAATACTGTACTTTTTTTTTTATCATTCTGCTTGTAAAAACCTAACAGGATGCCCAAGGCCATGAGGCCGGTAAGATGAGAGCTCTTCATGCTTATAAATAGGATTGGTATATAAAGAAATAGATATAAATATTTGTTTGTTTGTTTGTTTGTTTGTTTGATTGTTTGATTGATTGATTGATTTCTATAGCGGCCCAACTCAACCAAGTGCCTCTGGACAAAAAAATATTGTATGATAATACTTACAACAAATTTTGTTCTCAAGGGTAGTCAAAATGTAGCAATTATATATATAGAGAGAGAGTCTTTAATTACTTGCAGTTTAGAATAACAGAAAACGTTTCTTTGCTACTGATGAGCTCCTTGTAAGTCTTTCCCTATTCCTTAAAATGAGTTCAAAGAGGAAATGTCACATGCTGTATATTACAAATCACATTATCTCATTCCCCCCCCCCTCCTTTTTGGCCTCATTTTTTTTTTTTTTTTGGCTTTTGCTTTTCTAACCTGACAATATCTGCATTAGCTTTCTGAAATGAAATGCTGTTAGCCACAGTGGAGTTGTTGAAGAGGGTTTTTTTATTTGATAAATACTGTAGGAATATAACCCCAAGGAATTGAACACAAGAAAATATTTGATGCTATTTCTTTTTTCATCTGTGCTAGAACTTTGAAATAACAAGGTCCATCAAGGATAGTAGCTCTGATTATGGTATGTTTGAAACATTTTTTTTTAGATCTGTGAGTTGTTGAGGTACCTTCTGCCCTTAACAAATATAAATAAAATCTGCACATCAGATGGGTGCCCTTTGTTTTATTGGCATGCTTTGTTTTGCAACTTACTTATTTGAAAACCGTAAGTCGTAAAGAATTCAAGGAGCAAAAGTAAGTGCATTTTCAGCAGCTGTTATTAGATCCAAGGATATAGATTGTCACTGAGAATTATGACCATCATCCCCTTGTTTTCTAATTGCTGGCCCATATGGCAAAATAAGTATAGCATCAATCCCTACTCAAAATTCAACCAGTGGCTGAAAAGATAGGTCAATAAATTCTGTTGTCCAAACAATATAACTCAGTGAAATTGTTTTTGCAGCAGATACCAAGTGTGGCACAATGTTTCACATAAAATGATTATCTATGAATACTAGGTTTTTGGTTGACTCATATACTGGCACCCTTAGAACAAATAAAAAGAACCAGATTTTCTGTAGCTAAATAAGCAAATGGAATTGGAGCATAAATGATTATAACTATGCCTAGCATATGCACACTATGTTCTAGTATAAGTGTTATATGTTTCCACCGTGTCAACAAATTTAATGGCTCCTGCAAACAACATGTATGTTATGGAAAGAGATGAATGTGAGATGATTAAACTGTAAACACTTTTACATTGCCTAGAAAGAGAACTGAAGTACGGCTGGAATAAATATGGACCTGAGCTGTAATTTGTTCATCAGTGCATGCTATCAACATTATCACATTAAAAAAAACAATAAAGAGAAGAAAGAACTGGTGGTTTTTAAATCCCTTTCACATCAGTTCCATACATCTGTCCCACTGAGCTCCCAGTAGCTCCACCAACTATTTCTATATTCAGAATAGCTTCTCACAGACTTTATGGGATATTTAGAGATACACAACTGCATATTTGAGAATAATAGTAAATTGTTTTGAGAAGCAAAAAATTGTGTACAACTTGCACAAAATTTCACTTTGAGGAGATAAAGCTATGTTGATTTTGAGGTTCTTGGTAGGACCTCCAGGTTTGTGAAAGTATGTGCACATTGTGAAATTTGTGGAACAAAGTAGTACAAAACACTGAAATTAATTTCAGCTAACCTGAATCCAGATCTTGGAGGTTGTAATTATCAAAGCATATACAGTATATAATTAAATGTCTAAATGTATATAATATAATATTTTTCACAGCCTTACCCAACCTGGGTGCTTTCAAAACATGAGGATATTAGTAAGTCTGACTTGCAATATTCCTCTGAATGGCTTCATTCCATTTTAGTTCAGTTCCTTTTGTATCTTTATAATCGTGCACATGAGCACATTGGAGAAAGGTTCATGTCTATACCCATTTCCCGTAATGATGTTATACTTACTTGTTTGCATGTTCAGTCATTCAATCTATGTTGAAATTATAATGACTTCATTTATTTATATACAGTATTTTGTCTGTAATAAAACATGTGTATGTTTTTTTTCCTTTTTAAAGATATTTTCCTTCTTTTGTAATTTCGTGTTTTCTTTTTCATTTCGTTTATCTTTTGTAATTCATTAATAAAAGGAATAAAAGGCACTGAAGACTTGGCTGTTTCCCTAGGCAGTTGGATAGGTGAGTTCTGTAATTATTAACATCATTTTGTTGAGTGGGTTTATCGTTTATCCTTGAGTGTTAGATTTTCTGCATTTCAATCTCTGTGATTTTCACCCATAATCATTTATGTGAGATAGACAGCTATATAAATCATGTTAAATAAATAAATAAATAAAGTATGGATGGATTGGTGAAATTATTTTTTTTACTAAGGGCATCATTATTTTCATTGACTTTTTATTCTGGCTTTCCATCAAGGAAAAGATAGGTGACTAAAGTAGGTACTTATAAATATAAAATGAAATTAAGAACAAATTGATTGAGCCCCAAAGGAAATATACAACTAATGAAAATTTACAGGTAATAAACATCTTTCATTATTTGAGTGATATAGCCTGAATATTGAATTTTCAATCTATTAAAATTATTGTTATTGTAACTGTTTTCTTCCCAGAGAATCCTTTAATAGGTTCCATTTGTTAATTAATAACCATGTAAGAAACTCAGGAGATCAATTGTTTCGGACGCCCTTCTTTTGCAATCAAAAGAGTACAAAATATGTCAAAGTCAAATTGTTAGGTCCTCCCTCTGTAAACAACAACAACATTAGAAGTTAGGTAGTTAGGCATCTATTGGATAGAGAATGTTCTCATGTGGACAAAGAGATTTAAAAGGCAGCTGCATTTTTTCAACAAATTTTCATTCTTATTTGTGGGATCACTTGTCAGAAATATACAGTAGAGGTGGCTTTAGTATGGATAATTGCCAGTAGATTCATAGTTTAACAAAAGCAGCCAAGGACACCAGCATTCCTAAATTGTATTTTAAAGAAGAAAACCAACAATCTTCCCCAATCCATTTATGTTTTTTTCTTTAGGAAGGGCTAATAATCTGACCTCTTTGGTTCTGAAGGTACAAAATGTACGTTTGTTTCTTTTTTATTTATACAAGTAGTCCTTGACTTACACCAGTTTGTTTAGTGACCATGCAAAGTTACAATAGCACTGAAAAATTGACATGAGCGTTTTTCAAAGTTACGTTTTTTGCAGCATCCTCATTATCATATGATCAAAATTCAAATGCTTGGCAACTGGTTCACATTTATGACTGTGGCTGTGTCCCAAGATCATGTGATCGCCTTTTGCGACCTGACAAACAAAGTCTACGAGGAAGCCAGATTCACTTCTCAACTGGATTACTAACTTATTAACTGCAGTGATTCACAAGCAACTGTGGCAAGAAAGATCATAAAATGGGACAAAATTCAAATGTCTCACTTAACCAGAGAAATTTTGCACTCAATTGTGGTTGTGAGTCGAGAACTACCTTTATATCACATTTAGAAATCTGGGCCCAATGAAAAGCAATAATCAATACCATTAGCCTGGATTCCACTTACCATATTTTTCACACTATAAGGCCCACTTCCCCCTCAAAAGTGGGTGGAAATGTCTGTGCATTTTATAGAGTGAATATTGCCGTGGGGGGAGGGGATTAGTGTGGCACCACCACCAGGGAATGCTGGAGCGTTCGCTGCTGAGCAGCTATTTGGCAGTTGGATTGGCATCTCAGAATACCGCCGATTGGCTGTTCTTGGTGGCGGGGATTGCCACTGCTTCCTCCTATCGTTGTCCATATGTCGCCACCCATTTGTCACCCACCCATTTGCCGCTGTCCATTCACTGTCACTGTCGCTTCTGCCTGATCAACACCTGTTTGCATTGGCTGATTGCCACCGCCCATTCACCACTGCCCATTCCTGGCCAATGGGTGGTGGTAAATGGGCAGTGATAGGCAGTAGTGGCAATCCCCGGTATTGAGGTTCGGTGGTATTCCGGTAGGCCGATACAACCGCCAATCAGCTGCTCAGCAGCAAATGCTCCAGTGTCCCCCAGTGACAGCAGCAGCTCAGCTCAGTTGACTGGTAGTAGATGCAATGAGCAGACCCCTGATGAGCCATCTGCTGGAACTGCGATAATGTGCTGAAGTTGACCAGGCTGTTTGTTGTTTGTGGCAAGGGTGCTAGCCAGATGAATACCGGATGGATACTGAGAGCCAGAGGCAGATTTTTTTTCTTGTTTTCCTCCTCTAAAGCTAATGTGCATCTTATAGTCTGGAGATCTTATAGTGTGAAAAATATGGTAAGTTTCTCAGTGTGGCTGATTTGGGGCTTTTTATATAGAAGATACTTTCACAGAAAGTTCCAATATTATTTCTTCCAACAAGACTAAAAGCTCTTCATAGCAGCCATATCAGAGTTGATTTTACTGTCTTGTAACCTCATGGAGTGGATCAAAGAGAAGCACATTTTTGAATTATTTCTATAGGCTTAATCCTTAATCTAATGAAAGCATGAGATTGTCTCATAGAGACCTAACCTATTTTCTACAATAGGTTTTCAACATTAAGTCTTCTTTTCATGCAGTTACAGATAGCATTCATTTTGCTAGTGCTGGAATTATAAAAAAAACATGTTCTATTTGTTGTAATCATCCACAAAGGGTCTACTTACTCTCCATCCCATTTTAAGGCTAACTTCTGGATATAATTATATGTTGCCCCTAAAATAGAATAGCTTTTCCATAAAAATATCCCTATATTTATAGACTATCTACATCCATATACCTAGTAAATTTGATTTGTTTTTGGATAAGATACTTTAATTGAGTTTAATTTTTGACAAGAACTTGAACATGCCAAGAAGGCAAGTAGAAAACCACCTGTATTAATTCTGTAAAATTCCTGCACCAAGGAAATAGCCCCCAAGGATCATGTTTTTTTTTTTTTAAAACATAGCTGGAAAAGAGAAAGAAATTGTCTTTAATAAGTTTAAATTTAATGAAATTTTAAAAGTGCATTATTTTTATCTTTATTACACCAATGTTATGTTTTTATGTGGTATGCTCTGAATTGTCAAGAGATTTTGGTATGCGTGAAAAATATGTATTTGAATTCAAGTATACAAAGGTTAAGTTTTAAAAATGCAGGCCAAATAATAGTCTTGAATTATTCCTTTTCCAAGTGTATGGAAGATGTTTCCTTGACAACAGACAACTGTATCTAGGCTATGTTTTTTCTTTACCATATTGTTAAAAATAGTGGGAAATTGTGAGATTCTACAAGTATTTCCAAACACAGTTTGGAGGAAGGTAACATGCCTTCAAAGCTGATCAAAAGTCTTCAAACTTTGAATTGACTCCTACAATACTTCAAAATGAAGTGCTCTTTAATTTGGCTTACATCAAAATGCGTCAAGATCTTGAATATGCTTTTATAAATACTCAATTTATGTTATTGAACCTCCCAGAAATAACCAACTTTACTGTCTTAATTTTTAAAAAACATATTACAAATAAAATCGTGCTACTTAGCAAAAAGAAAAAGAACGGTCCTCACAAAATGACCTCATTGGTTTTAATTAATCTCACATTCAAAAGTTTAACTTCCATTCTAAAAGGTTTTGACATAATCTTTACATCTTTTTGAAGCTAAACATTTCCAGCATGACTGCATTCACTCTACAAACTCTCTAATTGGTCATTTATTCTTCTATTCATTCATTTCTTCCTTCCTTCATTGCTGTTAACTCAATAGGAAAATGCAACCACAACTTATAGCTGCAACACTGACAGATCCGATACAAATGATTTTACATGTTGCAGGAATGAATACCTAGGAACAAGTGACATTGTGCAATTAAACCAACCCATTTCATGCAAATTCTTTAGTTCAGAAAAATTCAAAAGACTAATCATTTTGATTATTTTTTAATAGCAATGTGGAGCTCTATATTTACTGCCTGATGAAACTCCTGAAATGCATTGTGTGTCTTCAAAAGCTGTCTAGCCTGCTGAATAGGATACTATAAACCTGATTTCAACAGACTGAAAACAAGATGTGACAAGCGGTTTGACACTGGCCCTCGACTAATTTCCGTTATTTGTAAAGAGGAGCATCTGAATAGAAAGAACTCAACAGAGTGGGTCAGTATGGTTGAGGCCATGTCAGTTCACACATAAAAATCCAGTACAGGGAAAAATAAGCCATTGATTTCCAGAGAAAGCCCCAGAGCCTGTGGAAAGTTGCCAAAATGAGGCACCAGCTGCTCTCTGCTGGAAGCTTTTGTGAGAGGGTGAGAGAAGGGAGTGAAAGCTGGTGGGTCTAAGAAAAGGGAAATGAGATAGAAACCAGGATAGAAGAGGTCTTCCCGACTGCCTCAGCAATGCTTCATTCTGAGAAAATGCTTTAAAAAGTCACGTGTGTGCGTGAGTGCGCACACACACACACACACACACATACACACCAGTTCCCCTCTACTTTTATTTAATACGGTGAATTGGGGACATTTCCAATGGGAATTTCTCATGCTCTTTCACATTTCCTGAATTCAACCTACTGTTTTTCCCCCTACTGTTCTGATCTAATAAATAAATATAGGCTTAAAAAAAAGAACAAATACTCAGTGTGATTGCAGTTCTTCATTGGCATAATTGCATTATGGCAACAATTTCAGAAAGATAATAAATGGAGAGTATTTTGCTCGATGTCTTTAGGCCCTTAATATTAATAATAATAAAATCCTGCTTTCAATTTTACTTAGGTACTTCAGCAGTAGATGAAGGAGGAGGGATTTTAGCGATTAGCAAAAGTCTTTGTTTAAAACTAGACTGGAAAGTGCAGCCTTTGGCTACTTAAAATATTCATAAGACAGCATAACATCAGCATGAACCTGCAAGTTTTAGACATGTTCCAAAGTTGAAATGTTCATTACTTTTAGCATGCTTTTCTATATTTGCTTTTAAGCACATAAAAAAGACATAAAGGAAACTTTTACTTTACCATTCTTCTATCATGGAAAGGGATAGCATCATACAGATATGTACATATTAAATAAGGTGTGAGCTTTAATGGACTCCAGAAGATGGTAGAGGACGGGAAGGCCTGGAGGAACATTGTCCATGGGGTCATGAGTGGTCGGACACAACTTCACAACTAACAACAACAAATAATTGATGTATTTTACTATTTATTTAATGAGATGACTCATTTTGTCCAGTTTCTCCTTTCTTCCCCAAAGCTAAATTCATTTCAAAAATCAATGTAAACATTTGTCCAAAAGTAACTTTTTGACATGCACTTTTTCTACATTTTTCTTAGCATATGATTCTGCTAGTGAAAAACTTATTTTTGAGATTGTTTCCTGAGCCAAATGCATATTTCTATTTAGTCTATGTGCACATTTAAGCATGCTTTTTTTTAAGATTATTTCTCATTTTGCACATTTTAAAGTAATTATGAATTTCATAGTCAAGGTGTGAAAGCACAATCTGATTTACATAGAGATTTGAAAAATATAGAATTGCAGTGGGGAAGTTCATTCTAGATAAGCAATACTTTTCCTGTATCTTTTATTTGAGCATATGCTTTTTTTTTGTGGCACTCTGCTTGAGTTTATTGTTTTAAAATGTGCTGTTCCCTGCAGATTTCGAAAAGATGTCTGGATAGCTAGCTTGGCGGTGGAGGTGTGGTTTAATGAAGTGCCTTTCAAACTTGGAAACCTTAAGACTCCCAACTTTGACTCCCACAGCTGTTTTTGATGCACTCCTGCATGGAATAGCAAGTCACCCTAGATGACCCAGAAGTTCCCTTCGGATCCATAAATTTTATATAAGTAGTGTATGTGTGACAAACATCTTAGTGTTTCAGAACCAGTCTAGCATAGTGCGGTGTTTCTGGGCCAATGTTATTTGTTCCAGCAGATTCAGTCTTCCCACTTCAAATTGGGAAAGAGGAGAGCATAGACAATGAGGGTAGGTACATTGCCACTCTGTGCTTCAGTCTACTGAAAGGAAAGATGAGTGGTCTCCAAATTTGATAAATAAGCAAACAAACAAATAAATTTCACAGTGGTCAGTGTCTGGCTTGGTAGCCAACACAAACTTTTTCTGGGTAGTTTTCTCTCATTGTTTTGGACTTGGCTGTGTGCTGAGAGGAAGACTGCTCCCAAGGTAGAAAAATCTGCTTCAATTAGCTATTACTTTACAGTTTTAATCGATAACAATTATGGT
Organism: Psammodynastes pulverulentus; assembly: GCA_025802295.1. Taxonomy (NCBI): domain Eukaryota; kingdom Metazoa; phylum Chordata; class Lepidosauria; order Squamata; family Psammodynastidae; genus Psammodynastes; species Psammodynastes pulverulentus. The sequence goes on along the minus strand of JAOYMU010000192.1, from coordinate 85,219,025 downwards.
AAACAGAATTATTGCAACTTTTAACTTTCTAAACTCTCTACAGTTGATAAACACTTTAAACATGTATTTTCTGGAAAGAAGTTGACTGGGTTTTTTTCTGAATTGATGGGAACCAGAATCTTTGCAGGGGTGGTTGGTAAGAATTAACAAATTTTAGATAGGATAACACTTTGCACTAATGCTTGCTTTGCTTTTATCACAGTTAACATAATCTTGTGTATTAAAAAATTTGTATTGGTTGCCAGGCATTTTCCAAAAATTTCAATATAATCAGTGCTGATTTTAAGCTTTAAGACTTTAATAGTTTAAGACCAGCTTACTTGAAACACCTTCTACATATATGTTACATATAGAAATCATGCAACCTTTTTCTAAAAAGCACAAAATTAAACCTTGAAAACATGGGATAATATTGATCAGACTTTCCATAATATGAACAGAGATCCAAATCACAAGCAGAATGGAAACAGATACTAATCTTGTGTAATAGAAAAGAGTAATTTTGCGACTTCCGGTGGCTTCGCTGATCTTCGCTGACGCTGCCCTCGAGCGTCCGTTCCATTTTTCTGTTTGCCACGAAGGAACAGCGCAAATCAGCTGTTTCTAGCGGTTAAAATGCAGGCTTCGGGAGAAGAAGCTTGTCTGAGCATCGGAATTAGGGTAGAGATCTCTGGGGACCCCTGGGGACCTGGCCAGGGGTCTGGAAGAGTGTTCCCCCCATGCTCCGACATCTCCGGAAGAAGGAACGTGTCTGTTATACAGACTAAGAAGACATGCCCACCCCTGCTTGCCGATTGAATGCTGAGAGGTAAAAGGAGCAGGCAGACTAGACAGGAGACTTTTTTTAAAGAAGAACTTAAGCCTTATACCTTCATTTCCTTTAACAATAACTTTGTTTCTTATTTTTCGATATATTTCTTTCTTAAACTGACTGTGGACTTTGAAAATAGCGCTGGCTGTTTAATAGTGGAAAGCGGAAAGAGGAAAGTGAAAGTGAGTTCTGAGAGCCGATTACATTGAGTTTTGAAGCTTGACTGCTGGTTTCTTAAAGAGGAACTACTTTAAAATTTTTCTAAAACTGTTTTTTTTCTTTTTTTCCCTATTTTCTCTGTGAATTTGGATTATAATTGCTGGAAAACTTTTCTCCTCTGGATTGTATCTAGAATTTTTTTTCTTTTTCTCTTTTTTTTCTTTTTCTTTTTCCTTTTCTTTGTTTTTTCATTAATAAAATGGCTTCTAAAAAATCAGTAATTCCTAGAACTGGGAGTTTTGGATCTTCCCCGGCACAGTCTACCAAGCTTGCTGAAACTGTCCCAGCTGATGCTTAAGGTAAACAATCCCCACTGGTAACAGTAGATGTACTCAGGGAAGCCTTGAGAGAAGCAATGGGGGAGATGAAAGAATGTTTCCAAGAGAGTCAAAATGAGTTTAAACAGAAGATTTCTGAGGCTATGTCTAAGCTGGTGGGGCATGTATCTAGAATTGATGAGCAGGTGGAAACTTTGGATAAGAAAATAGATCAAGTACAGGAGAGGCAGGATGCAGATATGATGTTAACTCAATATAAGATGATGGAATTTGCTGCGAGATTCAGAGGCTTACCAGAAGATCCCAAAGAGAACTTAATGGACAAATTTGCAGATGCCTTGTCACAATTTATTGGTCACAATGGAGATGATTTTCACTGGCAAATAGATCGTATTTATAGAGTGAATTCATGGATATCCAGACAAAAAAAATTGCCAAGAGATGTGGCCATTTATTTTGTGACAAGAAGATTGAGAAATAACATACTGCAAACTGCTTTTAATGATAAACTGAAGATTAAGGGACATGAGATCACCATCTTCAAGGAATTACCACCTCAGATGTTAAGAATTAGGAAAGACTTTGCTTTTTTGGTGGATGCTCTTAAAGCGAGACAGATCCAATTTAGATGAACGCTCCTATTGGTGTCATCGTGAACCTAGAGGGAAAGAGACATACTATTGATACAATTGCTAAAGCAAGAGAATTCTACACTAATGTTTTAAAAGCAGGATCTCCAACCGCAAGAGCTAAGGCTAAACAGCCTGAAGCCTCATCCACTTCACAACAAGAAGATAAGCAATTGGCCTTGACGGTGGAACTTGGAGAGTTGGCGGATAAACAAATGGCAGAGAAAGATCAGATCCAGACAAGAGCAACGACAAAGCAACAAATAGAACAAGCTGAAAAACAAGCATTGGCTGTGATGGAGACAAGATGTACATATGCAGAAGCTGTGGGAGGGGCAAGACCTAAAAGCAAACAAAATGAATACAAGTCGATTCTTGCCAAGCTTCACAAGCTGAATAATGGCCGTTAGATTCTTGACTTGTAATGTTAACAGGCTAAATTCTCCACAGAAAAGAAGGAAAATATTTCACTACTTGAATCAACACCATAATGATGTTATTTGTTTGCAAGAAACCCACGTAAAGTTGGCGGATCAAAAATATTTGATGAACTCTAAACTAGGTAATCATTTTGTTTCCTCTGCTCCAGAAAAGAAGAGTGGCATTGTGAAACTACCTAAAGTATTTTTCGATTTGCAAGACGATCTGGAATTAAGAGACATATGGCTAGAGAGGAACTTTAAAGAGCAAGATTTTACTTTTTTTTCCAATAGACATCAGTCTTTTTTGAGAATTGACTTTATTTTACTGACTAATGATTTGTTTTCCAGAGTTAAAAAGACAAAGATTTTCCCTAGGACTTTATCTGACCATAGTCCAGTCTGGTTGGAGATGGGAACTGGTGAAAGACCCAGGAAGACATGGAGACTAAATGAAAATCTTTTTAGATTTGAGAAAAATGTTGAGGAATGTAAGAAATTATTGAAGGAGTTTTTTGATATTAATATGAATAATGAGGTTTCTTTGGAGATGGTGTGGGATGCTAGTAAAGCATTTATGAGAGGAGCTTTGATTAATATGAATATTGCCTATAGACGTAAACAATTGGAAAGGAGGAGAAACTTGGAGGAAGAAATTAAGAAGAAAGAAAGAATATTAATGTATAGTATTGCTGATAAAAAATTAAAAGAAGAGATTAGCCTATTGAAAACTCAATTTAATATGTTAATTTCAGATCAAGCTGCAACTAATTTACAATATGCTAAACACAACACATTTTGTAATGCCAACAAGCCAGGTAGATGGCTTGCATATACTTTGAGGAAAAAGCAAAAAGCCCGTTTGATAGAGAAAGTTTTTTATAGGGATAAGGAGGTCTATCAGCAGAGTCTGATTAAGAAAGCCTTTTTAGAATATTATAGCAAATTGTACTCTGCTGATAAAACTAAAAGTGTTGATATAGAGAAATACCTGGATAGACAGAATATTTTTATAATTACAGAGGAACAGAGAATTGGTTTGAACCAACTAATAACTAAGGAGGAAATTATGACTGCAATTAATCAGTTAAAAAGTGCTAAGGCTCCAGGTACCGATGGGTTAACTGCAGCATATTATAAGTATATGCAATCAGAATTGTTGTTACCTCTTCAAGAGTTGTTTAATAAAATTCAATTGGGGGGAGTTGTTCCTCCATCATGGAAAACGGCGTTTATATCCTTAATTCCTAAAGAGGACCAGGATCTGGCATATCCAAAGAATTATAGACCTATCTCACTATTAAATACAGACTATAAAATATTTGCTAAAATTTTGGCTAATAGACTGATGGTTATTATGCAAGCAATGAT
>JAOYMU010000192.1:85143102-85154748 GCA_025802295.1 Psammodynastes pulverulentus | reverse complement strand
CCATTCTATGCCAGCCCTCCTTCGCATAAGTTTTATGCGTTGTGCGCAGTTTCTTCTATGTGATACATTTCTTATCTAACTGCCGGCATGTATCCCAGGCTTTTGGCCTTGTTTGCCGACCAAGCCTGAACTAAGCCATTGTCATAGCAAACATATCTTGCAACATTTATAGTTTCATCAAGCATATCACAGTTGACACAGGTTACAAGCATGGAGTTTCAGCAAGCATTTTTCAGTAACAGGTATAAGGATATTGCAACACATAGGATTCATGGGAGTGAATCTCATACCTTGAATGCGATCACTCCTTCCTTTTGCCCATGCATTCACTAATCAAATGCATAGTTTTTTAAGTGCATATGAGATATTTTAGGGTGGGAAAGACCATGGTGGGGCAGCTAGTGATGGAATAGGCCACCTACATAAGACCACCCAAGGTCTCCCCAACCCACTGAAATACTTCATACTCCCCACAATTGCTTCTTCCCACAATCTGCCACACTGAGTCATTCATTGTGTGAAAATCTAGCAAGCTATCTCCTCTACAGCCTCTCAGCTGTGTATGCCCCTCCGCAGCTCTGTTTTGCTGTGTGCAGACCTTGCCTGGCACTTTGCTGGCCAAAACAGAGGTTTGAAGGGGTGTGCCCACCTCTCCAATGCTCAGTTTTGGCCTGCACAGGCTTTGCCAAATATTTGAAGTTATACTCTGCAACATTCATTCTGACTATTCCCCTCCACTCTACACTTTGAAGGCCTGCAAAGTGCTGGGCAAGGCCACGCACGCCATAACAGAGCTCCATTTTGGCTGGCAAAGTGCCAGGTGAGGCCTATGCATGCCAAAACAGAGCGTCGGTGGGCCCGCCCCTCCAAAGCTCCGTTTTGGCTGGAAAAGTGGGGAGTTGAGGGGAATAGGCTGAATGAATGTTGCAGAGCCTCTGCAGTTGTTCATAAAGGCGAACAACTGCCATGGTGTTGCAACATTCATAGTTTTGGGACTTATTCAAAAACACTAGGGGGTGCTAATCATGTAACTTCAAATGTTTGCTAAGGGAATGCATCTAATCCAGGGATTATCTGTATTTAACATTCTGCCCAATCAACTTTTTCTTTGCAACACTATGGATAGTGATTAGTCCCTCTTCACCATATTTCTCTTTCTCCTCATTTTTGGATGAATTGAATTTTATATGTTAATTAGCTCTTCTTTTGCTGTGTTTTGTCTACTGCATTGATGCTGACAATGACAATAGCAATATATTTGGAATCACTTCCTTTCACTCTTCCTTTACTCCTTCTCTTTCACTCATTGTTTCCTTCACAAACACAAACACACATTTTATCAAACCAGCAAGCTAAAGTCCCACTATGATGGGATGCTTTATTCATTCCCATGTAGGTTTGATTCCATTGGAAATTTTTGTGGTTTTTTTCCTTGATGTATTATTCATAATTTATACAATATCAGAGAGTATGTAGCCCACCCTGATTTTATTAACTAAGTTATGATATATAATGTGAAAATGTAACTCAGGTTGTGTTGTCCTTGTTTTTATTTCCTTTTTCAACACTTCTTCTTTTAAAATGTGTGTGTAAAATATAGTCAAAAGGTATGTTTGCTTTTAAATAAGATGGGGGGGGACATGAATTCTTATTAAAGTGCCTCTTATTCGATTATGAGGATATGTTATATATTTAAAGCATTTGCTTATATTAAAGTATCTTATTCTTGCTACAGAAAAATTATCTGTAACTTCCAAACTAGCTGTTTTCTTTGTTTTTGTGAAGAATCTAGATTTTCTTTTGGACACATATTTTCATGACCACTTCAAACTGCTTCTTTGAAAGTGGAGAAAAATGCATTGATTGTCTGGGGTGGGGTGGGAGAGTTACTGCAACACATTGCCTGGGACGAAAACAAAAATCATGTCAAGTGTAAAATTATGTTAAGAGATGCATCTTTGTATCTGTACCTCTGCATCCATGCCAAACCTCCCACGTGCTTCAGAAAATAATCAGATCTGATATTTCTCTTTGGGAGATGCATGTTTGCTGGATGAATGACTAGGAAAGCTGTTAAGTCGGGGGGTTAAGGAGGAGCCGGACGAGAGTTAACACAGCAACAAGCTTTATTCAAGGGTAAAAACAGAAGGGGTAGAAACGCGGCCAGCGCCGGCTTATATAGTCGGCGCTGTCCAGCGCTTCAGCCACTGACGCGCCTTCGATTTTCCCGCCATGCAGATTAGCCAATGAGCGAGGCCCTGGCGGCCCCCCGCTCATTGGCTGCCTTGATATACAACACCCATCCATTCAGTTTGGCTGGTGGACTTCAGCAAGATGAAGTTCACATAGCTTCAAGCTGCCAAGGTTGGGAAACACTGGATGAATAAAATTAGCCAACGCCTTTGTAGGCAATGCCTGTATGTTGTGTGGACCCGGACATGTTGATTCTCCTGATCTTGCTCTTTTTCCCTGCCTTGAAAACAGTGATTATGTTCATAAATACATTTCTCCATAGTAGTCTGAACCATAGTTTATGGAATTAATGTACTCTTCTGGGATTGTAAAACACACTCAACCATGAAACCACCCCACGCAGAGGTATGCTAAATATGGCTAGCTGGTTTATGAAATGTTTTGTGAAAATACACCAAGTAACTCTCAACTATTTTTTTTTCTGCCATCTCATTTCCCTTTGTAAGGCAGATGGACAGCTATTTTCAAAAGATGGAGATATTTTTTTCCATTTTAGCTACCTCTTCTGAGACAAAGCATTGTTCTTCCTCACTGATGATTAGACAGCTTCTTCAAACACTGCTACACTAGTACAATGAGGGAAAGAAACAAAGAACACACATTCTTGTCTTACAGCAGAGGTGATATATTTGTAGCTCTCCAGAATTGCTCAAATACAATTCCCAGCATTATTAGCACTGACCGTATTGAGATGGCTGGCAAATGTCGCATAATATTGTTTATAGAATCACAGTTTGCCAACTTTATATCTCCCTCAAAACACAAGCGATAAAAGAGGAAGTAAAGGAGAAGACGGTTTACCAACCTCTGTGTTATAGTGTATGCCAAAAGCAAAAAAACAAAGAACACTTGGGTATTTAAAATTAGTGTTGTTCCCAGGAGAACGAACAAACACAGGAAAGCCCATTAATTAAGAGAAGTGCAAACACAAACGCTAATTAAAACCCTTATAAAAATGGTTGTCAAAACCTATATGCTCATGTATAGTGAAGATTCCTAGTTCATTGGGTTTGATATTATATGATTATATGCTTTGAGAGAGACATTTCCCGGGCTAATTTTGACTCAGCCAAACTACAAAAAGCAGCCTTAGGCTTTTATTTATTACTCTCAGCTCTGCCCACCTACAGTGGCTATACCTATGTAGTACTATAAAATATGGAGGGTGTTTCAAGAAACAAAACTAGATTGAACATGCACACACTTGCTATATAAATGTAATTATTACTCTGAAGCAGGGCTTTTTTTCGGCGCCGAAAGGTGCCGGAACGCGCCCCCCCCATCGCTAAAAAAACCCGGAAGTGGTAGCGCGTGATTGGTGGGGACGGAGCACGTGATACATGCTCCGAAAAGGTGCCGGAACGGCGTTCCGCCAAGCTCCGGCTCAAAAAAAGCCCTGGAAATAGCCCTGGTGAGTCTAAGGCATACATTTCCAAATTCCAGGTTCTGTAATAATTAATAATATAAGCAGTAACTTGTTGGATCAACTCCCTGGTCTATTTGATTCAGCAGTCTGTTTCACATTGGCCAATCAGCAGCAAGAGGGAATTCTTTCATGTCAGTCAGCAGACATATTTCAGAGGCAGTCACACTGCTATCAAGGCCAATAACCATTGATTCCCAGAATTCCACCAAGCAGCAGTCCATTTTTGAAGCCAGCAAAGATTGCGCAGGCAGAAATTCAGTGAAGTCAACAACTTCCATAATCATTTTCTACAGATAGATCTGACAGATTGCTACCCGATGCATACCAAGGTAATTCCTATCATTATGAAAGTGAATTTGTGCCATTAAAATGTCTGTCTATGAATGATTAGCAATAGCCATTCACAATACTTGACAGATGTAAAACTTCCATTCTTGCACAGGTAAAGTAATTAAAGTATGCAATATGATTAATAATACATTCTTTAAATCAGATGAAAGGTTTGAACAAATTTAACTTTGTGAAAAATTACAGCTGTGGTGTTTCATGGAGAAGAAAGCTTTGTACTGCACTTGCCCAGGCAAATGAACAATGCACATTTTCCTATGTTTCTTCTCTCTGATACTTTTCAGTTCCCATATATTGCTCCTTTATTACCAAATTATTTAAGGAAATATGAGGAGGTAAGGAGAGATGATATGCACAATGATGTGGGATTTGAAAGACATTGATAAGTGCAACATTACAACCTTTAAAAAAGCATTAGGATTAAATCTGTATTAGTGGAGTTGTTATCCTATATCTTTTGCCAATTTAGCTGATCTAGGAAAACCAAACAAGGTCAGAACTGCTTAATATTTAGATGATGGTTACCAGGAAACACTGACTGTTGATTAGGCTAGAAGTAAAATAAAAGCAATGCAGAAGAAAACATAACCCACTTTTGTCAAACACTAAGGTTGCACTCAGCTTGAAAGAGGCTATAATTACACTTTGTGTTGTCCATGCATAGTTATATACTGCAGGCATAATCTAACACAGGGTGTCAAACTCGCGGTCTAAGGGTCAGTTGCATCACATGCTGGCTATGGCCACCCCCAGTTTAGCAAAGGGGGAAAAAGTCGTGATAGGTCACGTGACGCCGTGATGCCATGAGTTTGACATCCCTGATCTAACAGAATGTTTCTCAAACTTAGCGACTTTAAAATGTGTGGACTTCAACTCCCAGAATTCCTCAGCTGACTTCTTAAAGTTGTTGAGGTTGAGAAACACTGTGCCAGCATTTGAAAAGTATGGGTAGAAATCAGAGGTGGTATTCAGCAGGTTCTAACCAGTTCTGGAGAACCGGTAGTGGAAATTTTGAGTAGTTCACCGAACCGGCAAATACCACCTCTGACTGGCCCTGCCCTCATCGATTCTCTGCCTCCCGAGTCTCAGCTGATCGGCTGGGTCTTCTTTTGTTGCCCTGCACAGGAGAATGGAGCTGGAATGCAGGTTAGTGGGGAGGGAATGGGGATTTTACAGTATCCTTCCCCTGCCATGCCCACCAAGCCATGCCCTGTCCACCAAGCCCCGCCCACAGAACTGGTAGTAAAATTTTTTGAATCCCACCACTGGTAGGAATTCTGAATATGACATAAAAATCTGAACAAAATGGAATGTACAAACTCTAGGCTAGTGTTTCTCAACCTTCACACATTTAAGGAATGTGGATTTCAGTTCCCAGCATTTAATAACTGAGGAATTCTGGGAGCTGAAGTCCACATGCTTTAAAAATCCCAAGACTGAGAAATCCTGGTCTAGGCAGGGTATCATACTCTAGCACAAGGGTGTCAAACTCAAGGCCCATGGGCCAGATCCAGCCCATGGGGTGCTTAGATCTGGCCCATGGGGCCAGCCTGGAAATAGAAAAGGACTGGCCCATGGTGCCTCTGCTAGAGAAAACAGGGCATGGGTGTGTGTGGGTGGCCCCTGCGTGCCCCGTTTGTGGCCTGGACGGCCTCCTGCAGCACTTTGCCAGTCCCTCCATGCTGTTTTGGCCAGCAGGGTGCTGCAGGAGGACATCCCTCCCATCTCTCCCCCACCCCCCTGCTGGCCCATGCAGGACAACTATGATGCTGATCTGGTCCTCCAAGAAATCCAGTTTGACAACCCTGCTCTAGCAAAATTATTGGTAAATAAGCACATTTCAGAACATGATAGAAAGCTTCTTCTTGATTAACCTGTAAAAGAGAATTGGCTTTGCTTTTAACATGATAAGCTAGCTTTTCCACTCTTTCTGGATTTTCTTTGGTTACTTATTTTATCTGCTTCCTTATTTATTGTTGCCAATTTTGAACCACAGGAATGCAACTCATAATTTTTTTAATTAAATAAATGAAAATGAAATGCCCACCTGAATCATAATGCTTTCCTGAGCTTTGCTGAAATGGCACCATCTGGACCCACCAGTTTTTATTTTACACATGACTAATTGTCTGTAGCTAGATTAAAAAAAAAGAAAATATTCTACACTTTAAATATCGGGGAGCGGGGGCCAGGAGAGGGAGGGAGGGAGGACATAAAAATGTTTCAAAAGAACCTAAGGCTGTAATGTTTGCATACTTCCATGTTAGCACATGCTAGAAATAAATCCCATTGTACATCAGCTGGGTTTACTGAAGCTGTATATAAGGCTGTGGTGAAAGTCTTCCAGACTCACATTAAATGCACTTACCTCTCTACGACTGTGAAATGTTGTTGCTTCATGGATTAAATGGACAAGGAAAGGTGAATATCTGAGAAAGAAATTATAGTTTCTTTAAAAAGGCACTAGCTTCTCTGCCATTATAGATGGTCTTTCTTTCTAGAGTACTCCAGCTTAATCTTGAAACCAATTTATGATCAACACAGATCTGGGGATACATTCGTGATGAAACTGAACACTACAGTGTGAAAAAGACGGCACATGAGTGCAAGAAATCCATCCTATAACCTTTGCCTAAAGATTTTCTTTTCTATTTTAGTTTATTGTTTCTGTCAGTTACCCTGTTCAATATGCCCTCCTGAATCAGTTTATTCACCTGAAATGAATGGTACCCATTTAGAATCTGATGATAAGGTTTCTTGCTACTTTTTAGTGGAAAGTTTATAAAACTGAACTGAAAGGCAAGCTATTTAAGACATAAGAGAAAACCCTAAAATGTCCCTCTAAAAACTGGAGAAAAACCTGTCTGAATTAATTTGCAATATGGGCACATATCCCAACTGAAAATGCTGATATATCTTCCAGCAGAAGCACTTCCTATGCAGTGGAAAATCTCCATCACAGAAGAAAGGGGAGGTCCTTTTCAGGGATTCCTCTTTCTCCACAGTACTGCCCATGCTGAACCCAAGGACCCCCCTAAACGCCAAACTCCAGAATAAACTTTGTGCCAGCCCTATAGCCATCTTAAGTGAGAGTCTTCAGGGCTGCCACAGTGTGGGAATAAAAGGGGGAAGTGAAGATAGTGTAGAGCAGTGGTTCTCAACCTTTCGAATGCCTCGACCCCTTAATACAGTTCCTCATCTTCTGGTGACCCCCAATCATTGTCCTAACTCTGAAGCGCCCCTAGAGAAGCTGCCCAATAAAGGAACCGTGGACGACGCCCCTGCCCGTGCCTAGTGGGGGCATGGGGTGAGCGAAGGAAGCGGCACGCATGCTCCCTGGGAGGATGGTTGAAAAACGCGCGCTGACAGCTTTGGGCTAGGAGTGGGGGCGGCGTTCGGGAGGGGGGGCGGCCGCCAGAAAAACCCGGTGCTGGGGCGCACACGCAAGGGACGGTGGGAAATCAAGATCATTTCTTTCCCGCACGATTGCTGCTTTCTCTCCCCCCCTTTTAGCCGCTCGGGCGGACTGAGGGAAAGGAAGGGAAAGCAGAGGCGAGGCGGGCTTCCCTTCGTTGATGGGGTTGCGAGCAGGGCGAGCCTCAGAGGGCGGCTCCTGCGCCATTAACTGGCTCTTCTCCGAAAGAGTATCCCGGAAAGGAAAGTGTCGGGGAAGTGACCTCTTCTCACCCCGCTCTCCCTGGGGAGGCAGGCACAGTGTGGGGAGAGGAGGCGAGAATTGGTCGGCGCGGCAAATGATGGGGGGAGGTCGCCTTTCTTCCATACACACACACCCGCCCTCCTAGTGCCTGACGCGGCATCCTTCTCCCCACTCGGCGACCTCCCCCCGCTCGTTCAATGACCCGGCTGTCCGCCCGGCCGCCCGCCTGTCTCTTCCACTTCACTCCCCTCCTGAGCCGGACTGCCATGCTATGGAGGACGGGTGGGGGCGGATACCTGGTGACCCCTGGGAAAGGGCCAATCAACCCTCAAAGGGGTCGTGACCCGCTGCCCTACATGATACATCCGTCCCCAGGTGGGTGGCCATGCATACTGTTGGGTGGCGGGGCCTGCAGAGCCCTGATGCTGCGGGATAAGGCGGCTGAGGCACCGCAGCGGCGGCAGCAGCAGGAGGGGTCCCAGATGCTGCCGGCGGTGACGAAGGCATGGCTGCAACAGCAGGAAGCGCCCCGCTCGCCGCTGCCAGATGAGACGGGGAAGGGGATGCTCTGGCCCACCCCGCCCGGCTCCCATGCCGCTCCCTGAGCACCTGAGCGTCTTGCGCAGGCGCCTTTCGGGCCCTTCCGAAAGCCGGAACCAGAGCCGAACGTCTCCGGGGCTTCGGAACGGCGTTCACCTAAGATACAGTTTCATTTTTTATTTGGCAAAGAAAATCTGGAAAGTTTAATTACAATTTCTAACTTATTAATAAATGATGGTTAGAGTGATCTCTTGCAGTACTTAGTTTTATTGTGGAAAGGTCATTTTGTCTTATTCTGTAGGTTGTAGATAATGATAGAAAGCAAGAGTATTTTACACTGAACCACCTGGTGCCATATTCTCCTAGTATGTGAATAAGGCACTGCAGGAAAGGTACTTCTAACTGCAGCTGCTATTGTTTAGGTCCAAATGTGCTTATTAGCACTTAAAGCCACCTACGAGTTCTGTTTATTTGTTTGTTTGATGGTCTTAGAAAAGAGACAAGGCTTGACAGTTTTCTGTTGGTCAAAAATAAGTCATTAACATATAGGTAGTCTTGACTTACGACTACAATTGAGCTCAAAATTCCTCTTGCTAAGCAAGACAGTCATTAAGTGAGCTTTGCCCAATTTTATGACCTTTCCTGCCACAGCTGTTAAGTGAATCACTGCAGTTGTTAAGTTAGTAACATGGTTGCAAACTGAAATCTGGCTTCCCCATTGATTGTCAGAAGTTTACAAAAGGTAATCACATGATCCCGGGACATTGCAACCACCATAAATATGAGTCAGTTGCCAAGCATCTGAATTTTGATCACATGACCATAGGGATACTGCAACAGTTGTAAGTGTGAAAAACAGTCATAAGTTACTTTTTCCCCTCCCGTTGTAACTTTGGTCACTAAATGAACTGTTGTAAGTCAAGGACTACCTGTACATTATTTTGAAAATTAAAAACATTCCAGAAATAGTAAAATAATAATTGTAAAAGCAATAATAAGGAGTAGGAACTCTCTCTAGTCAGAGCAAAGGTTGTCTGTCTCCTCTCTTATCCCTTTCCTCTCAGGTTCTACTTAGTTTTACTAAGAAAAGGAAAGGAAAAGCAATTTCAATAGTTAAAAGCAAGCAATTTTAGGGAACCAGGTTTGAGGAATTCAGGAATTAAAAGGCTATAGATCTGTGGAGTTGAGGATTTTCTAAACATATAACTAAGACAAATTTGAATGTTTTCTTAAGATATTCATTCTATATTTACCTGAAATATTTCTTTTTCAAATAATTTACCTATAAAAACAGGTTCGCTGAAGATAATATTGGGGGCTATTTTTTCTCCTCCAGTCATTGCTTTTTTGAGTAGATTGTTTTAAATTTAGGTTTGTCTGAAAAAAGAAAACATGAAATACTAATGAATAGAGCTCTGAAACAAATAGCTTTTTTTCCCATGGAATAGGAAATCCAGAGATTTAAAGCAACCGCAGAGTTCTTGGCTAAGCATAGCAAACTGAGCTAGATTTATTATACTGTAACCATGTAATTTAGATGTGTTTGCTTTATAATATTAAGCTGAAAGATCATCAGTTCTACTGGTTAGCACACTGAGGAAACTGGGAGACCATCAGTTGTAGTTCCATGTTAGGCAGAAAGCCAGCTGGATGGCCTTGGGCACTTTCTTTCAGTCCTAGGAAGAAGGCAGGGGCAAACCACTTCTGAAAAAATATATTGCCAAGGAAACTTATCATTTTATGCATTTGTTTGCTGCCTGTCTTGCCACAAGATGACTTTGGACAGCTTACACGTTTAAAAGCAATAAAATTAATACATATACATATATTTCTAGTTGCAATAAAAATATAGATTGCGATTAAAATTATGATAAAAATATGGTAAGAAGGGAACAGGGCATGCAGAGGGTGAGGTGAGATGTGCTTTTGGTGCACGAATCATCTCCAATGGGATATTTCCCCATTGGGGCTCCAAGCCAACCAGCAGAGCTAGGTCTTCAGGCCCTTAAAGAAGTTCAGGGCAGTGGAAGTTGACCTCACCCTGGAGACCAAGATGTTCCAAAGGTCAGGAATCAACTTCATGGACTTGTCCAGGCAATCTCCAAGAATCAGACACAATTGAATGGAATGGAAAGAAAAAGTATTTCAGAGCACTTGTAAGACAAATGTGATGTAACATTACTACCGTATAGCAACAATTAGTATACATTAAAATATTCATTAGTATGATTAAAACCTCAGTTACATTGATTGGCAAGTACTTATCTTTTCTCAGGGAATACAGTGTGTAATGCAGATATTATTTTATCCCAGACTTTGCATTTCACAAGTGCCCTTGTGAAATAGATTCTGGGAATTAATTCCATTTAGGAAGTGGAGCATTTGGGCCAAAAGTAGATGTACAAAGAATAGGCTAGAAGAAAATAGGGTACAGTGAGAGGGAAGGGAATTTGTCATCAGATGAAAATAAGGAACTTGATACCATTTAACAGGCAAGATGGGAGAGCAAATGTTTCCAAGCAATACTAAATAATTTATAATATTCTGATTTTAATAAGACAGGCAAAAGCTTAAAATAGATAGTCTTGCATTTTTTAAAATCATGGAAACAGATAATATGATTTGTGCTCATGAATATAAAAATATCATAGACTATCCTTCTACAAATTTTATTTTCATTGATAAGCATTCATGTTAGGAAAAGACCCATGGAATTTTAGCTTTAAACTTGAAAGAGATGCTAGGGCTGTGTCACACTTCCAATTCAAAAGGTGGTTTGCAGATTTGTTTCTGAATCTATTGTGAATTCAACAGGAGTCACGTTGGTTTTCAGGAACTGGAACAGATGATACTTTCACATTTCCAGCAGGGTCTAGGACAGCTCACCACGACCAACTGACTGTGGGATGAGGTTACCCTAATATTGAAGAAATGGTGGAATAGAATCATTAAAGAAAGGATGCAAAAAGAGAAATAAAATAAAATGCGAGTGACAAAAATTAAAATAACTCTTTTAACTCTTTTAAATAATTAAATTGAATTGTTGAATTGTCCCATGGTGAATTTTCCTCTGATGAGTTGGCCATGGTTAGTTGTCCCATGGTGAGTTGGTTGTGGCGAGTTGGCTGCAATAAGTTGGTCATGCCAACTTCCACCATAGATGAATGTACCAGCACAGTAGAAGTATGAAACTAGTAAGTCATTTCTGTAACTTTCAGAAGTTATTTTCCATTTCATTTTCTCACTCACATGTATACTTCTGCCCTAAGGTACAAAGCCCATTTCCAGTTTTTTCCCTTTGGCTGATTTTACTAATCCCTATCCCATCTGTCAAACACATCAACATCCCTCCCTGTAGAGCAAGGGTCCCCAAACTTGGCAACTTTAAGACTTGTGGACTTCAACTCCCAGAATTCTCTAG
>JAOYMU010000192.1:85087327-85097494 GCA_025802295.1 Psammodynastes pulverulentus | reverse complement strand
CTTGTGTGTCCAATCACACTTGGCCAATAAAGAATTCTATTCTGTTCTGTTCTGTTCTGTTCTGTTCTGTTCTGTTCATTCCATTCCATACCATTCCCAATGTCTGAGGGAAAAGTTAACTGTAAAGAGGCTTTGATAAGCAAGTAGGGTTAGAGTAATTTGAATCTGAGTGACAATGCTGTTCCATAAGACAGCACAATAATGGAGAAGACGCCTCTGCTGTGTCCCTCCAGATGCAGCTGTTTAAGTGATTAGACATAAAGATATACCTATATATGTTCATAAATAATTTAATGTTCATTAGGTCTTTGTCTTCAAAGTGTAGTGTTTTAAAATTCCTATTCCTCAGACATATTGTTAGCTTGCCTTTATTTATTTAATAAATAATGGTGGACACTATGTTACTAATAGTTCTTTATCTCAAAGATATATGGGTAATTTAAAAAAGCACGATAGAATGTGTCTACGAAGCGAGAGGTGGTGCAATGGATTTCAGTGATTTCAGCAATTTACTAGGAAAGAAGGAGCACATTCTATGAAGGGAGGCAAGAAAACTGATGACAGTTTGGAACTCCAGCTGGGGTTTGCAGAGACAATCAACGTGAGCTGATAAAGACCAGGTAAGAATCAGAGTGGGTAGGAGGGCCCAACATGGATTTTTTTGCTTCCTGTTCTCTGCGGAATGGAGGCTTCCCTTAGCTACCGGATCACCCACACTGGGCAGAACTGGGAAGATCCCATCCCTGGGTATACTCATGATCCCAGAGTAGTGTAGGTTTACTTTGGAAAGAGTCTTCTATATGATACGAGCAAATAAAGAATTGAACTTAGGCTGGATTGTTCTATGTTGTTCTTGGCCTATGCTTGCTGATCAGTGATACTTCCTAAAAATCACTGATGGGCCCAGTGGACACCAAGGATTCCAGAGACAGTTTTTGAAATACATTTAGATTTATAAATCTGAGGCTATGTTTTACAAAGTTACAGCAAAAAAAAGTTCTGTGTGTAAGAGAAAAAGAACATAAGATTTGATTTACATACCCAATATAGAAGGCTACATGTGACTACTGCAAACTAGCTTATTCTGAAACCAGACAGAAGTGAAATAAATGCAACAGATATGCAAGAAAGTATATCTGTAATACAAGAACAAGAGACTATCAAAATTAAGGGTTTTTAGAATGTGACCAATATGTTAGCTTTTCCTTTCATTTAGATGTAAAGCAAATTTAAAAAAAATAGTTTTCTTTGTATTCATATTTGATTGATTAAATAGCATGAAAAAATGTTGGAACAGAGAAGGAGAAAAGTGTACAGTATCTTGAGGAAATTGGATTTTGACCCCCACCTTTTAAAATTCTGCAAACATTGATGTGAAAAATAGTTTTACTCATTTGTCTTTTACTCACTTAAATGTTGAGATATGAATATTCTCACACAGGAATTTAATGTAGGGAAAGATATAGATTTATATGGATATTGCAATTAATTTTCCACCTGTAATAATTCTAAGATGCTTCTTGCTGTTGCATTTTTACACAGAGCATACATTATAGGGAATTTAATTTCAAACAGATTTCAAGACAAACAAATCATAATGAAATAATTAAAATGTGCAATTTGATTGTCATCTTTTTCTCAAAATAAGGAATGTTATATAGCCTCATAAAATTGTTATACATAGCACCATCTGTTGGCTGAGGCATTTGAAGTAGTTAAAAATGTTTGATGAAGCTTACGTAGTGCCCATATTAAATACCGAATGGTCAAAGAGAGAGAAAATGGAAGAAGCAAGGAAGAAAAGCTTTGAAGTTTTAACTTCTGTTCAATATGTGATCTGAAGTATGTTTCTGAAATCTGTAAACATTTTTTTCTAAATCTGATTTGTAAATAAGTTTAAGGATAGCATTTTAAAAGGTGAAAATAAAACCAGTTCACTGTCAGTGTGTGTTTTTCATTAGATATATAATTATCAGCTTTGATTTGATTCTGCTGGAGATCCAAGATTTCCAAGATCCAAGAGCTGAGTTTATGAATTGAGATTTGGGGCTAAATTTAAGATTAACCATGATGCATATGCTGGTTACGCATTTAAGATTTAGCTGTGAAACTCCAGAGATCACTACATGGAAGCAAATATTTATGATTTTCTGTTTCTCTTTGCTTCATTCTAGTTATATTCCAGATTTTTGCAGCTAGATATGGTATGTTTAAAACAGGTTGATCCAAGAAAGTGTCAACCTGCTTTAAATTGAGTGATGAAATATTCTCTGAACTCTTAGTTCTGTTGGCAGGTTCTCTTGGTAGGATCAGCATAGAAGAGTTACAGTATGTTCTATTAAAGCAAGAGGGTTTAAAGCAGAGAGCTGAGAAAGTGTATGAAAACCAACATCTTAATAACACAGACGTGTTCTGACATGCTAAAACTTTAATGTGGTGGTAACATTTATTGGCCAGCCAGTAATTTCAATGTCAGCCCATCATATCACACATCTCTTCCACTCTTTTCCATATAAGGAAATGAAGTTAGAATATTATATATTGTTCATCACAACCCTCAAAATAGCAAAAAAAGTCAACTAATCCACAAAGTACTTTGAAAACGGCCAAGTGGTTTAAAGGGACTGATTTATTCCCTGCTTCAAAGCAGTGTCCTTCCTTTGATTTACAAACCTATTTTGATGGGGTGATTTGACTAAAATTTCCTCAAACCGAAAATCCCTTCAAAGCATTCTGTAGCCTTATTATTTACCTCTCCATAAGTGAAGTTCATGGTGATATTTGTTTATAATTTTGCCCATCTACACATATTATTAGATTTATATTATTATTGCCTCTGCAAATATAGGGGCTGCTACTCAGAAAGACCAAAACATCTCCACCAAAACAACAACAACAAAGAATCAGCTTTAATTTTAATTCTAAGTTTTCATCTGTTTCATATATGCAAATATCTAATGTGGATATATGAGTAATTTACATACACAGAATACATAGGCAGTGTATAGGTAGTCCTCGACTTATAACAATGTGTTCAGCAACTGTTTTAAGTTATGACTGGATGGGATTTATAAACCCTGCTTGAAATTCCAACCATTGCAATGCCCCCACAGTCATGTGATCAAAATTCAAGTGTCCATCCTTATGACTGTGGAAGTATTACTACTTCCCCCCCTCCACAAACATATACACTGCAGGCTGGCAGACTTTGACCAGCTAGGCCCACTAGCACATGGGTCTCCTCCTTGCCATGCTTGAAAGCTCTGACTCTTCTCCCTTTCCTGCAGCTCCACTGGGTCTCCCTTTCCTGCAGCTCCACTGCACCCAGCCAATGTGAAGTACAAGTAGAAAACTAGCAAAAGCTATTTTCTATAAGTCTAGGGAGGAACTTTCCAGCCCTGAGAGTTTGTGAGAGTTTGAAAGTTTGTGTCTCTATACCTGAAAATTGCCTTTGCTAGTTTCTTCATGCTAATGAGTGTTGGGCCTCCCAATGTAGCCCCCACTCCTGAAGCACCCCCATACTGTCACTTAATGACCTGCATGGTCACTTAATAACTACAGTCAGGAGACCTGGGATTGTGGCTGTTGAATGACTGCAATAACCTATGATCAAAATCCTCAGCTGAATTATGGTGCAAAGTCAAGAACTATCTGTATTTCATAGTGCTTATAACTTCAAGCTTCTTCATTGTGTTTGCTTTAACATCATGAGAATATTTAAACTTGTCTTAAAAAGCTGCTCTATTCACCAAGGTGAATAACAGGCTATAGTGCAAAGACAAATAATGTTTTGGCTTATATTTTGAATTTCTCTAAAATTCTAAAAAAGCTATGTTTTCTTAAATTAGTTTATTTGAAATTCTAAGAAATTAGGTAACCAGATCCGAATTCCACAAATCTAGATGATTGCTAAATAGCAGCAACAAGTTAAATTTGTATTCATATAGGTGCTGCAATTTAACCTACATATTTGCCGTCCCTAGACAGGTGAATAAAATGTGTATTGCCATTCAACTTTAAATTACTTTTAAAAAAGAAAATGTCAAAACTAGTTATTCTCACTTTTATAATACATTTAAAATTTTAATTACATTTTTACTTTTCTGGAGTAGAAGGGAGTATCCTTTCCATTGAACATCCTTGGTTCTAAGGTCCCTTTGAAGATGGTCACATCATTCTTCTTCAGATGATTTTCACAGGATAAATTCCTCTCACCATCAATAGTCAATAGAACTTAGGCCTGAATAGGGGAA
Source organism: Psammodynastes pulverulentus (assembly GCA_025802295.1). Taxonomy (NCBI): domain Eukaryota; kingdom Metazoa; phylum Chordata; class Lepidosauria; order Squamata; family Psammodynastidae; genus Psammodynastes; species Psammodynastes pulverulentus. The sequence continues at coordinate 85,093,241 of JAOYMU010000192.1, read as the reverse complement.
CACTTGAAACTGGACTGCAAAAATCTGACCAATTTCAGACTGCACCAATATTTTACTTCAGTGGTAGAATTCAATTTTTTTTACTACCAGTTCTGTGGCCATGGTTTGGTGGGTGTAGTGTGGCTTGGTGGGCATGGCTTGGTGGGCATGGCAGGGGAAGGATACTGCAAAATCTCCATTCCCTCTCCACTCCTTGGAGAAGGTTACCACAGGTTCTCTGAACTACTCAAAATTTCCGCTACTGGTTTTCCAGAACTGGTCAGAACCTACTGAATACCACCTCTGATTTGCTTCTATCTCATGATCATCTATTCTACCTATGACATTGCTCATCTGACTGTCTAAGCATATAGCACAGAAATGGTTGGTGAAAGTAATTTGCCGAGATGACTAAACTAATTTCCTTGATTAAAGACAATATCTATGTTTATGGCTGATTGGAGATCCCTTATAGATTTTTTGCAAAAAAAATATGATCTTTTGATTTGTAGTTTTGATGATTATAAACATTAAGTAATAGAAAAAAAGATCTTTGTTTGTAACCATAGAATAAGATTATGCTTGGATTTGCAGCAAAGGAAAGCAGAAGCTTCTTTCTATTTCTTTTTATCATTTCTTTTTGCACTTTTGCCTTCAACTTTTTCTCCTTTCTTTTTTTCTTAATTTTGAATTTGTTTGTTAGTTTTATATCATATATACATAATATTTTTCCTACTCAGTCCTAAATAGCTCACCCATTTTTCCTCAAGTAGATTAAGGCAGCATTGACTGCACTTCTTTCAAGTTTTCACCATCACAAACCTGTGAGAGAGATTGGGTTGAGGGAAAATGATTGTGGCAAACTCACCCAGTAAACTTCCAGAGTTGAAAGAAGAAGTATCCTCCAAGACTAGTCCTCTCAAAAAAAAAATGCTACATAAAATGTTCCTAAACATATATGTAACTCTAATCTGTTTTCCAATCAAATCTTCATGCCTATAGTCTGTCTTTCATATTGAAGGTTAGCTTATTTAAATTATGCTGGTGCATAGTTTTCTCATAGCAAACCAACTCAAACTGAGCAGCAGAACAACAGCAGAGAAATGAGTCCTGGAAGTTCATATCAATATATTGTTGATATTCTTCTTAACTTAATGGTCAAAGCAGACCATTAAATACCATCAAATAGATATTCTCTATCTCCAACTATGATTCAAGCTGTGAAAAGTCAGGTATACTAGCCCACAAATCCCGATGACATTTTTCATATTATTAAACTTTAAATCTTGACACGAAGGAGAGTTCTGCATTGGATTAGATATTCAATACAGTGTTAAATGAAGTGATCTGACAGATGATACAAAGTCATTTGGTTTATTCTTATGGAAAATAAATAAGGTACAAGGAGATGCAACAGCACTGCTTCCATTCTTATGTTCACAGGAGATTCAGAGTAAACTAAAATGGATTAGATGATTACATAGCCACCCAAGAACATATAGTAAACAGACCATTAGTCCATTTGCCTAGCTTCACCTATTTTAACTTGTAGAGTTTCTGCAAGGTTGCAGGTTGGAAATCATCTTATTTCTATGAGGAAATATGGATCTTTAGCAAGCAAAACATTAGCTCTGCCACTGATCTATGGCCCTGAATTTAATTGCTGTACACAATACCCTATACTATATCATAAAGTCCGACTATTTCTCCAGAGGTCATATGCCACTAATGGGGAAAAGATCCCTAAAACTTTAATCTAATTCATATTCAGCAATATCAAAGTGAAAGAGGAATATCTCCATATGTTTCATAAGCTGGGAGTAAAGAAGGAAAAAAATGTTGAAAAGGGATTGTGACATGTTCCTGAATCTGGCAACATACCAAGGCTATTTCAGAAAGCATTTGTGACTGAGATTAATGTCCCTATTTTTCAGGTGTCAGTATTGTTTGGTTTGTAACTCACCTTGCCTTTGTAATCCATGGCATTCTAACAAAATATTGTTTTGATCTTTCCAAAAGAAGCACTTCTAAGCAAAAATCAACATTTGACAGAAACAAAACAGATTTTGTGGAAAGCTTTTATTTCACTATGCCATATCCTAAGATTTTCCCAAGTGATTTTTAACAGATATTGCTAAAAATAGCAATGACAATACTAGAAAATGTGGTGAAAGAATCTTTGTGAAAAATGTTGATGTATTCCAAAAATACATGAAGGCCTTTTTTTAAAAAGCCCTTTGTTCCTTCTCTTCAACTTAGAAATTGGCAAAGATTTTATACAGCATACATTTTAAGAGTATAAATGCATTTTTAAAAAAAAAAAACAAAAAACACCTGGGTGTTCTATACATAATTGCAACTTCAACACAATATTAAATAATAAGATTAATCAGTCAGAATAAAAGTAACATATATTAAATAAATTATTTACCAAAATAGTTAATTTACTAATGAATATTTTTCTCACTATATACATTGATCATGGCAGCTTTCCCTCCACCATTATCTATATATATCTAGTTCAATTGGAATCATTATACATTTTTGGTCTCTTGTGTTGAAGCAGATAAAAAATACTCTTTGTTTTGTTCTAATTGGTCTATTTTGAGTTATTTCTATAATGCAATTAATTAATTGCATTATAGAAATACTATTTTAGTCACTTGAATTTTTTCCAGCATTCATATTTGTCAAGCACACTAGTTTTGGACCAGTTATTATTATTTCAGAAAGTTCTCAAGCAGTAAGTCAGTGTCATGATGGATGATACAAATTAAAAGTGGGCATTACCTACTTTTACCTATCATTTTGGAGAACACCTGAAACAACACCTTTTCTTCTCAGTTTAGTCAGAATGGTGTCTTTTAAATTCGCTTTTTAACCAATGAGAACTTTTTGTCACCAACTGATATTTATGTAATTCTCAGATTCAGAAAAAAATAGTCAACATGAGCTATTGCATCAACCTTAAGATTTGTGTCAGGTGTCAACACTCAAATAGTGTCAGGTGCAAACAACCCACTCTACATGTGAAGAGGTTAATTAGCCACTTTATTGCTCATGTCTATTTCATAGGAATCTTCCCAGATTGGTAGTTTGGGGCCGGACTAGATGAGGTTCAATGTCATTCAAGGAAGGGGGAGAATCTTTCTCTCTTGCACCTACCTAATAATTCTAGACTAATTCCCTACTTGAGTCCTCTTCCTAGGAGGCTTGGTCAGTCTATCTTCAGCAAATGGCATAATTTACTTTAGAACATTCTGAAAACTTTCATTCAAATTAATTTGAAAATTGCTAAGAACTATGTGTCATGGCACAGACCCAGGTCCAGGTCTTAGACACTAAATATGATTTAGAGAAAGCTTCTTCAGCCAGTGAAATGCCAGCCTTGGGAGACATCAAGCTAGGAATCACGTAGGGCTGATAAATTAAGAGAAAAACAGCAGAGATATTCTTTGAGACTTGTTGTAAAGCAAGGGAATAAATCACTTGATTAGTGACAGCCTGATTTAAGAAGCAGACCTGAAACATGTATCCTTTCTGGAAGCAATGTCTGATCTCTGGCTCTGGTGTGATGTTCTTGTTTATGTAAAAAACCTTGACCTCTGACCTGACTGACAACCATGAACCTTCTCTCAGAAGTTTGGACTGTTTTTGGACTATTCTTCTACGTGCTCCTTTTAAGAGGAAATCATTCAGACAAGCATATTAGAGATTCTGTTTTAATTTGCATGCATCGATTATGAATATCTTTTTGACTTTGAAGCAGGACACTATGCTTCAGAAACTGTGCTTAACTATACCTGGGCATCTAGATGTGATTGTAGTACTTTAATTTTTGATGGAATTTCATGATATTTGTAAACATTGGTATTGTGAAGAGGTTTATAATACTGATATTTATTCATATAAAAATTTCAGGACAGTAATTGGGTGAAGGGGTTAGGAGTGATAACTTGTATGAAAAGAGTATAAAATACTGCTATACTGTAAATAATTTTTAAAAAAAATTTCAGACAGAAAATTTGAGGAATGCAAATGGTTTGTGGAAATGTGTCTTTAAAGTTGATTTGTGGGAGGAACTTTTTAAATCCTTTACATGCTTATAAAATTGTTAAGAATCCTGTAGCTTTTTAAAAAGAGGGTTCAACACTTAGGACTTTATGATGAATTAAAAAGAATAGCATTAAGATTTCTATTCATTTGATAGCTTCAGTGGTATGCACTTAATGAAGTAGGCAAACAAACTTTGGTATTTAGCAGGTTCTGACCAATTCTGGAGAACTGATGGTAACTTTACCCCTGGAGTGGGGAGGGAATGGAGATTTTGTAGTATCCTTCCCCTGCCACACCCACCAAGCCACGCCCACAGAACTGGTAGTAAAGTTTTTTGAATTCCACCACTACTTTCTATGTTAAAGTGTAAACTGTGCTGTTTTTATGTGTTCTATAGAATCATGTAGTTGCATCGTGGAGGACCAGACTGACATTTTACTGAAATGTTTTTAGCATAGGAAGTTGTTGATAGGTATTTTCCATTTTATTTTAACTGTATTTAAAGGTAATGCTGAGAAGTATTTAGTCTGCTGAACCATTAGAAGAAGGGTCTTCTATCCATGTTGTATTTCCTAGACAGTCAATGCATTTTTCTTTCTTTCCTGAAGAATATATATTAGTCAAACACTGTTTCTTTATTTACTTATAAAATGTATAGGCCACCCATCTTGCCTCAAGGTAACTCTGGGCAATTACCTAAATTTTGTTCCCAGAAGATTCAGGGCCAGAATTTAAAGAAAAAAACCCTGGCATGCCAGCACTACATTAAAGTGCATAATGTAAGAATAAAACTTGCTTGTAACAATCCCACATCATCCCTCTTCATATTGTCTTTCCAATAGATATTTTTTATAGCTACTACTTTTTTATATAGCTACAGGTATTCTTTTTATGTTGTATATCAGACCAAAAACATGTGCATTTCATACAAAATAGGCTTTTATTGCTTTTACCTTATAGGTTATTTGTGTCTCTTTTAAATATTAATAAATTAATGCAGTTAGCATATAATTATTTGTAAAAGTATCTTTGGAAATTGTATCTTTGGGCAACTAGAAAAATGATACTTTCTGTACAATTCAGCTATGATTTATTAATTCTACAAAGGAATAGTGAAAAATTAAAGATTGCTAGTATGCCCTGCCAACAAGAAAATTAATAGTTTGTTTACTTAAAGTTACTTAAAACTTCCTTTCTCAATTCAGCAATAGAAAACATAATGATTATTCTCTTAATTAAAAGTGCAAGCAATGAGAAAAATGCATTTAGTAAAGTGATTCCCCAGCTTCTAGCATCAGCTTTATTTCCAAGAATTTTCTCCAAAACCTCTATAGTTCTCTTAAGTATGTCTAGAAAATAAGGATGATGGATAAATAACTCTTAGGAAGTGAAGAAAATTAAAAGTAAATTGTGAACGGAAAAACCATCCTCGCAAATGAGGGTTTTTTTTACAAACGACCATGTTCACTGTGGCAACATTTTATACTATAAGAATTCATTTTGTGTGTGTGTGCTGATGACAGATGCTCCAATTCTAAATTTCACATTATCTGCTCATGGTTTAAAGATAATAATGGTGTGACATAAGAATGTAAGACAATAATGGTATGAAATTAAATTTAAATGATTGCTATCAGTGGCCTGGTCTTCTACATGTCATATGAAGGATAGCTTGTGACCATAATGAGGAAAAATACAATATACAATAATTTTAATAAGGAAATGTGTGTGGTATTTTTTCTAGTTCTGATGTGCAATTAGATTACTTCTCAGTCTGTATTCCACGCATTGGTGCACGTATTAGGCAGAATAGAATAGAATAGAATAGAATAGAATAGAATAGAATAGAATAGAATAGAATAGAATAGAATAGAATAGA
>JAOYMU010000192.1:85066999-85077252 GCA_025802295.1 Psammodynastes pulverulentus | reverse complement strand
TCAGCACCTTATCTCCAAAGTAGCTAAGGATAACTTAGGTTCATGTTTAAAATGTTCCCCATTAAATTATTTAATTCTTATTGATGCAAACCTTTAAAAACATATTCATTCTACTGGGCACTTTTAAATAGACCAAAATATAATTATGGTTCACTATGATAGTGACAATGCTTCTTGGATGAGAAGTGAAACCTCTTCAAAGAAAAACCAGAAAGTCCAGTTGCCTCTTGAAAAAGCACCTTTAGGACACTGAGAAATTGGTTTCCACAAATACACCACATTATTGGCACCAGGGCACTTCTGCACACAGATGGACATTTCTATACAAGCTATAATCCTAAAGGTTGTCCATTGCAGATAATTGTGCTGAATCCATAGAAGCTTTTTCAGTAGCATCTCTAGTATGACTTGAAGTAGGAAGCAGCATTTTTCATCACGTCTTCAAATGCTGAAGATATCTACTAAACAGGCCTCAAACCAAGAAGATATTTTAGTTTAAAAATAGATCACTTCATCATTCACTATCAATCATGTCACGGAACTGAGTAGTAAAGTGCAGCTTTAAACGTTATCATTATACTTGCCAAAGAAGCATTGCATCAACACTTTAAAAGGCTATAGAACTGAACAGAAAATCAGAAAGAGACCAGGAAAAAGCATTCACAAAGATAGGAATATCTCTTCAATTTCTTCAAATAATTGTTTCAACTATTTGCTTTATTGTTTGTACATATTTGCAGATTTTGGGATTTATTGTTGTCAAAGATGTCTTCATAACTAATTTGCTGTACTGGCTTTAATAGAAATAATTTCAAACTTCTTGCAGCCAATGATACCAATATGCCTGCATTCTTGATATTCTGAATTAAGAACTAATATTTTTCATGGCATTAATGAATAAATAAAACAAATCTGGACTTCTGTTTTAGCCTTTGAAACTGTCATTATAATTTGACTTTGTTGAACTGTTGTATTTTACCTGACTAACTGGCATACTTCAAAACATCGACCCATGGAATATGAATACCAGATGCATTTCTTTTGGTAAGTAAAACAGAGAGATAGAAGATGTTAAAGGGAGAAAAATAGTACTGGGCTCCATGAAATTATACTGAGTGACAGCAACAGAACACCCTTCCATCTGGCAATTATAAACAATGTGTTTCGCAATTTACAGGCAGTAATTCTGCCAACCTCGACAAAAGGCAGAAATATTTCTTATCGCTTCTGACTAAGACACCTGCAAGTCTAGATTCAGCCCTTATAAATCCAGCCTCAGAGTCAGTGAGCAATCTGTGCATAGCAAAAACAGCCTATTGACCTTTAAAGAAATAGGAAAGGCTGCAGACAAACCACAAAAAGCCCACTTATCTGTAATTTTGTCATATGGCCACGAGTAATGGTTGCCTTTTAGTTTATATATGATACATTTTATTCATGCAAGTATTTAAACAGTATGAAAAGTCATAAGAAAATACAGGTCTTTTCAACTAAGTGCCTTGATAGAATTTTGAGTATTTTTCAGCTCGAGTTGGCTTGTCTACAATCATATTCTTCCTTCTCTCATTCCTGATTCTGTCCAATTTCATAGGATTGTGCAGCATAAAGAAAGGCTCAAAAAGATGCATTAGAAATGAAATTCTGGGTAAATCTTTTTTTTTAATGTGGTTCCAGTTTACTTTAAACCTATGCTTAACAAGTGCAAGCGAAATTTATGCTGGTAAAGTTAATACAGAATGAGAACAAAGTATCTGTGACAAACCCTTTAAAAATAAAGATCTAATTTTACTCATTTTCTTTACTAATGATTTACAGTGAAAACAAATGGCAACAGTTTGAATTAATTAAAAGTTAGTGGTTTTTCTTGGAAGTAAAGGAAATGTTGGAAATCATTGTTTTTCTCTTACATTTCATTAAATGTAAACTATAGATGTTTTAGCATTGTGGTAAATGCTAGATGAACAGATGAGAAGGAAGGAAGGATTTGGTAGATAAACAGATGGAAAGGAAGGAAGGAAGGAAGGAAGGAAGGAAGGAAGGAAGGAAGGGAACTCTGGAAGCACAAAATACTATCCTTTGCTGCACAGCTTGTCGTGCTTCAAAGACTTTCCCAGAAAACTTGCCTTTACTTGTATGAGGGAATGCAATGACCAACTCCTGCAGCAGCCATTAAAACGAAGTGGCTGGGCTTGTGCATGATCTGGGAAGGCCTTTGAAACTGCTAAATTGAGCCCTCCAGAGGCTTTGGCTCCTTCACTGCTCTGAGAAGAGGCATTTCAAAAAACAGCCCTTCATATATTTTCCACTGTTACCATAACTACTGTGCCTTAATAAGCTTGCCCACCCTGCTTTGAGGCTATGTTTAGGATCAGAAAGTTGTCCAATATCCCATATGCTGATTTGACTTGTTGCCCTTTTCCTTTTTTTCATGCGAGCCAAGAAAATTAGAGTTCAGTGGTCTTGCTACCTGACCCAAGGATAACACAAATGCCTATAACTTACTTGTTTTTCACAGAAATAGACAGTCTTACAAAGCTATTTTGCAAGATTGCAAAAAGCTATTTTTACAGTTAAGCATGGAAGTTTATCATATGTAACAAATTATTTTTAGGAGAGTTAAATGAATGAAAAAGATGGATGATTTAAAAATATTTTTACTATATGGCACAGGTTGTGAAGGAAAAGAGAAACAGAGAGAATGGAATGAGAAAAAAATATTCAAAGGAATATACTATGTGAAGAAATATAAGAAATATAATAAACCATTTTGTTATTCACTAGAGAGAGGGCCATCCTATATCCTACACAAAGAGAGACTGACATGACAGTGAAGAAGCTTCATTTTTCCACATAATCTTGTCAGGAATTAGAGTGATTGATTGTAAGAATCAATCTGATTTGACTGATGGCTGTTGTCAATCTCAGAATCCAATATACCTTCTAACTCTTGTTTTTTACGCCAAAAGATTTTTTTTAACAAAAGAAAATAATTCATTTTCATCTGTCATTTACAAAAGGCCAAAGTGCTTGGATTCCCACATCCTTGGCCAGTACATTACAACATCACAGGTTCTTCGGAAGAGTGGATGAAGGCCAACACCAGCTAAAAAGACTGGCAACTGTGATTTTCTTTTGTTATATATAACAGTAACAACTGGCAGTAATGAACTGATAATAATAATGAAAATGATAATGATAATAATAATAATAATAAATAATAGTCCTCTCCATTAATGCCTCCTTGTCATAGGAAAGTGGGTTGCAATGATGAGTTTGAGAGCTATTCTGGCAGTAATATATTCTATCAGAAGGATCACTCATGCCAGATACGTCTTAGAGAAAGAGCCCGGCTAAGTTTATCTACCAGCCTATTTAATATGGTAAGAAAACAGAAAACAGAATCCTATACAGATTGTTTATTACCTGTGTCAACAATGACCATATCAGGTATTAGAATTCCTGGGCATCTGTTGGCAAACAGGCAATGGAATTTTATGACTGAGCTATCAGGGTCTAGCCATGTAGGATTACTGGAAAAACAGTCACAAACAAGACAGAAGTATATTGTGTTTGAAAATCACACCATTGTGCCCTGTATTATAAATCAGACCCAACAAAGTAGGGTTATTTAAAGTGAATGTTTGAACATTGGAAAATAATTTATTAAAATTCAAATATCACTGACCAAAAAAGATTCATTACCAAAAATAAAATATTCAGGGAAGCAGAACTGGGGAAAAAAATGAGAAAAACTGTGAAAATGAAATCCAAAAAACAATAGTAGAAGAAACTCAGATAGACAGATAAGATAACAATTGGAAATATAAAGAAAACAACTGATGTGATAACTTAGAAATAATAACAATAGAAGCAGTATAGGTCAGCAATGGAACAACCTATGAACTGAGATTTTCCACACATAGAGACAAGAAGAATTGAAAGAGAAAATGGTGGCACATGCAGAATTACCAGTCATATTCAATCAAAAGTGGAAGATCACACAGGAAGCCAAAATAAAGAAATTAAGATCAGATGCAATTCATTTAAAAACATAAAACAGCAAAAATTGAAGAATGTAAAAATTAGGATAAGCCTTTGGTATTCTACCAAAGTATATATGAAATGGAAATTCTGAAAATGGAAAAACCAAACAAAAAGAAAACAATCCAGTTGTTTTATAACTGGATTATAATAAAATTGCTAGAAGGTTAAAAGAATTTGAAAATGAATTTATTAAAAAAAAAAAATAAGGGACCTAATAATACCAGTATAAATGGTTAAAAATTGAATGAAAAGGATCAAAAACTAGATATCTCCTGGAAATTATCAATTACATGGCTTTTGGCCCCAATATATGACTAGCTTAAATCCAATTATGGCTCAATGAAATATTGCATAAGAGGCATCAAGAATGGATTAATACCTTGCAAAATGTATATGGTTCAAAGACACCCACAAAAGGGACAACAACAGAATAGTGTGGGCCAATAACATATTAAGATAAAATAATTCAATAGGATAGAATAGGATAAGAGACAAGAGACAACATGAAAAGATAGATAAGATAGATAAGATGATAAGATTACATTACAGAATCTAGTTGTTCTGCATCAGATACCTTGAACCCTCCTTCCAGAAGGCAAATTGAAAACCAATCAGGGAAGGGATGTGTACAGTCCCAGACAATAGGACAGACCCTGGTCAAGCATACTTGCATGCCATATCCTGAATAGAAGGAAGGGCAATTCCAATATTTTCTTCCATCCTTTGCATTTGCCTACAATGTTTAAATTACTCAGCACTGTACCAGTGCTGTCCAGGTTTTGTAGTATAGTCTCAAAATGTTTATAACTTATAACTGTACCAGTGCTGTCTGTACATTGACAAAAATCACAATCAGTCAATTGCAAAAGGCAGCTTTACTTGGAAAAGCTTACAACCTCTGATGATACCTTTAATACCATTAGACATAATTTGTCTATCCCAAGTGCTTGGGAAGAGCTTTATAGGTGAATAAAGATGCCAAATCCAGTTTAAATATCTATAATAACAAATTCATTTCTTGGCAGAGTGATATCCTGTCCATTTCAGGTTTTGAACTGCATCTTTGAAGTGGAATTCCATGGATGGGGTGGGGGTTGAATTAGACCAAGCCATTTCAAAACATCTATCCTGTCTCAAACTACTTCCAGTCACCCTATTTCATGCCACATGTGGAAGACACATTTGGGTGAAGCATTGCCCCATTAAATACACAGGATTTTTTTTTTTTTTTTGTTATCCAGACAGTTATCTGAATTAAAAATCTGATAAAAGAGCAAACTGACTACACTGATATATACTTCAGAGATACTTGATTGGAAACATTCTGAATGCAGGACCTTAGCTATTTAATTCTATAAGAATCAATATTCTCCTTCTCTTTTGCATTTAAAAATAATTCAAATTAGGTTAGTATGAAATTATAACCAACAAGGATGATTTTAACTTTCTTATTATTTTATGAACTGATCAATCTGGGAAACTTGACTTTGTGTACAAGCAGTTACAAGTACAGTGTGTGAAGCTCTGTACTATATTCTTTTTAGATTGTCTTCTACATTAAATTTTCACCTCATGTACATTCCTCTATCAATGTTTCTGTCTGATTTCTGTCACTGTAGCTGACAGTCTGATGACTCTTAATATTGTGTTTCCCTTCTATTTCTCTGAAATCTATTTTCTTGACTGTTTATTACTATGCTTGGCTGTATCTATCTTACCTTGTGGGGTTCTTTATTGGGAATTTACTCATATATTTGAATGCACAGTGAACTTTATTTGTACTCTTATTAGCCAGGTTCTTAAATGACTGCAGTCATACTGAATTAGATCACATTTCACATTATCTTTTATTATTTAATGAGAGCTCTAATTTAGAATCGTGAAAGTTCTATAAAGCATAAACTTTGGGAAATTTTATTTTTTATCTTTCCCTCATTATTTCTAGATATGAATTCAGTATTACCAGATAATTGTTTTTCAGGACTTGCTCTTTGAGTAAATCAAGACTATTTTAAGCTTATATATTTGGTCTTTAAAAATCATAAGAATAATATGAAATAACAAAAATCATACCTTAATAGGTTGTTAAAATTTCAGATGGATATCTCATCAAGATGGAAATTCAAAAGAGAATGAGGAATTATTAATAAATAACAAACACATAACTTTTAACACTATCTATAAAGTTATCGAACTTGAAAAACTATTTTTTTGTAAAATAAACACTGTTAACCATAGAGAAAAGGAATGATAAAGCAAGATCAAAATAGACATAGGTAGAAATATAGCAATAGCAATAGCATTTAGACTTATATACTGTTTTATAGTGCTTCACAGCCCACTCTAAGCAGTTTACAGAATCAGCATACTGCCCCCACAATTTGGGTCCACATTTATCCACTTCGGAAGGATGGAAGGTTGAGTCAACCTTGAGCCTGGTGAGATTCGATCTGCCAAATTGCTTCTGGCTGTAAGCAGAAGCCTGTAATTACTGCACTCTAACTGTAAAACCAGTTTGAATGTAAAATAGCACAAGCAATTAGTACACTCAGAAGTACCACATGAACATAAGAACAGATAAAGGCGCCGAGTTTTATAGAAGATACTGTACATTGGACAGTTCCACAAAGAAAAGTTTAAGAAACTAATTTAGATATTGGTTGTTTTTTATACAAGAGAATAATTAGAAAAGCCATTGAAATAGAGAAACACCCCCACAACATGAACAAATGTGATGATACCTTCCATCTACCAGACATCTAGTCCTAGTCCACAAACGAATCCCAGCCACGAAAATTGACACTGAACCTAAGATAACATGTGACACCACCACCCACCCTCACCAGATTCAAACCCAGACACATCCCATGGATGAAATGCAACAACCATCCAGAAGTCCGATCGCGACTACATCCCCAGCCACTACAGCTCCCCCCGATCCCCACACAAAGCAAACTGACACACGCCATGAACACAGGGCTAGACCTCAAACCTGGAGCCAAACCAAAACCCGTAATGTTTTAGCACAGCCATCCACCCTTGACACTACATTGCAAAACCCAGGAGGTTGCAACACTAAAACTCAGGATGCCACAACACAGCCAAATAACCAGTATGTTGCGGCACAGGACTCACAAGTCCACAATATTAAAGTCAGGATGTCGCCACCCAGCCAGGTCATTAGCACACAAAAGGTCATTAGCATACAAAAGACTGACAAGCATATATATATATATATATGATAGAGAGATAGAGAGAATTTGTATGCAATTGGCATACAATTTGTTTATAATTTTCTACATTTTTAACAATAGTTTTTTTCCATTTTTTCCTGGAAATACCTAACATCCAAATTTCCAGACCCTAGAGAAAATAAAGATAAATAATTTCCCAAATAAAACATATTCTCTCAATCTCCCTTTAAACAAAGACTGAAAAATAACTGTAGGAACTGCAGACAGATATTACTTAGTTCCTAAATATTTACTTTCCTTTCTTTCAATTTCTGTTTCTTGTAAGAAGCATAAAAGCTAGATGTAGATGGGAATACCCAGTGATTCTCACCAGCTCCCTAGAGCTAATAGTTAAATTTTTGGGAGTTTTTCAAGAGGTAAGTTACCATGTGTAGCATGCCAATCAGCTGTTCGGCAACTATTACATGGAGTTGCAACAGTCATGGAGCCAGCAGAATTTGCTATTCAACATTTACCAATAAGCCTATATTTCCAGCTTGTTTTCTTGGTAGAAAAAACTATTTTACCTAGTAGTGTGAACATGAGTCTTGGGTAAAGTACACTTGGTAGCCCTATTCCATCCACTTTAATTAAAATAAGGGGAAAGTCCAGATCTAGAGCAGGCATCAGAAGTAGTTTGCTTTTTTTACCATTTTGTGGGGAAAAGTAACCACTTTTTATCTCTGACCACTCTTCCTCTATTTAACATAGAATGTGATTTTCAAATAACAATAAAGTTGTAATTAAGCTTACAAACAGGATGCTATATGAAAGCTGCTTCATTGTGTTTATTGTGATCTACAGCATGCCTGCTGTTTAGAAGGCCAGATCCTGAAGATGAAACTTAAGTACTTTGACCACCTAATGAGAAGGAAGGACTCAATGGAGAAGAGCCTAATGCTGGGAAATATTGAGGGAAATAGAAGAATGGGATGACAGAGAATGAGATGGATGGAGTCACTGAAGCAGTTGGTGCGAGATTAAATGGACTCCAGAAGATGGTAGAGGACAGGAAGGCCTAGAGGAATGTTGTCGGACCGACTTCGCAACTAACAAACAGTACAACAGATGGGATGACTTTTTGGGTGCCATGAGTTGCATGAGGAACAAAGACTAGAGTGTGACAAAAAGTGGCAGAGTGACACTTGTATGGATTTCTTGCAGTAGAAAGGAGACATTTCAATTTGGTATTTTAATATATTTAGGCTATAATTGTATAGAACCTACCTAATAACTGTACTATGTTTTCTGGTGAAATACATAATATTGTATTTTTTATTCAAACGTATTAGTTTTTACCAGACCTTGAAAATCTTTGTGGTGAGATGGAAAACATCAACCACTTGGGAGTCACCACTGCATGCCTGCTAACTCTGTGCCATGTTTTTTGTAGGTTTCATTTAAACATCATGGTTAAGTGGAGCAGGGAGAGTGATTAGGTTGTCATGCAACCCCTTTTAATTAAACAGTTGAGCTAAACTGTTGAGGAGTACTGCATGCTACTTCTGCTGACTGTCAGCTGCCTGAAATTTGGCAGTTCAAATCTCACCAAGGTCGAGGTTGACTCAGCCTTCCATCCTTCTGAGGTCGGTAAAATGAGAACCCAGATTGTTGGGGGCAATATGCTGACTCTGTAAACCACTTTAGAGAGGGCTGTAAAGCACTGTAAAGTGGTATATAAATCTAAGTGCTACTGCTATTGCTAAAGAACTAATATGGAGGTCATTAGTTTCAGCTTAAAACAGATCTAGAGTATCTATCCTCAACCTGCCATTGTCCATTACAGCTTGTTAAAGATAAGGGTGGAATTAGTTTCCTTTGGTACCTTCCAAGATACAGATAAAATCATAAAGCTTTAAAGAGGATACCTGATTATGTCACCGTAGTTTTTAAAATCAGTCTGGAAATGAAATTCCATAAAGTAATAGCCTCCCATTTTCCAGTAAAAAACCCACTATGGTCTCACCAACTTAGTCATCCTAGATGATGTGCTTAGAGGGCAAGACTGGACCTGTCATATCACATGGACATGGTCCTATTGTTTTATAAACCATGAATGAAATATTCCAACATGAATAGTACCAAACTGGAAAGGTTTAATACTTTTGGGGAATTTTTTCTGGGACAATTTTATACAGATTTATAAAATCTATTAAAGTCTTAGAACTTCAGAAGACTTTGTAATTCAGAATTCTTTTCAATTAATGTTTTTCATCTTATTTTCATACTTAGATGAAATTTTAATACCAACGCTTTTGAATAAAATTCAATAATAGAAAAATTCATAACAAACATTTTTTTTTACATTTAAAATACCTGATAATACCATCTGGTTATGTCACTATTTTTATGGCAAATGTAAGATGAAGGATCCTTCCAAGACCGAGAAAGAAAATCAATAGCTATTATCTTTGTTATTTACCAGAATCATAACCCATCATCTGTTGTTGTTTCATGCCATGTTTTCTATGCCAAGTGTGGGCGTTCAATTCACCACTGATGAATAGCTATAAATTACTATTTCAGCACTGCTGAGAGTCTGCTGGTCGGCACTGAGAGGTTCATCACAGTGGGCTTTTAAAGAGAATCTTCTCTGGTGTGCTATTATTTTTTGTATTTTGTTCTTTGTTACTGAGTACTGCAATAATTATGCCAAATGAAAACATTAATGAGAAAATATGTAAAGTCTAACAGGCAATACCTGTTTTGAAGCTTTGTTCCATTTTTAAATTCCATTAAATCCATGATTTAGCCTTTGTAATATCTCGTTCATATATTTTGTAGTTCATTCTAAGGAACAGGCAGAAGAGGAGCAGGAGGCAAAAGAAAATATGGCCAAAGAAAAGTTATAGTTATATATTTCATAGCATACAAGAAAATTTTCATGAATATGAGAACTGCCACTGAACAAGTTTTATATATTCACCTATAAAGAGTCCCCCCTTTCTCTCTCTTTCTCTCTCTCTCTGTCTGTCT
>JAOYMU010000192.1:84944339-84961530 GCA_025802295.1 Psammodynastes pulverulentus | reverse complement strand
TATTAATTACAGTGTAGGTTGCATATGCAAAAGGTGGCAACAGAATAGGGGAAAAATATAAAAACACTTATCCTTGCTAATAGTAGTAATGTATATTTTGCCTTATACATATTATACATTATATTTCATTGTTTAAATATCAATACATTAGATTAAACCAGATTTTTTTTTTAAAAAAACCTCTCCACCTTGTGACTTCACATTGTTGAAGTCCTGCCCCTTATCGCATACACAAAAAATTTGGTCAGACTTGAATCACGTGGTTGATTTTTTGACCCTCCCCCTTTATAGAAACTCCTGTTCAGAACTTAGAAGGTAGACATGAGGGTGGTAAACAGCAGGAAATGCTATGAGAGGGAATGTCTCAGAGACAATTGGGAACATTTTTTAGGAAAGATCATAAAAAAATGACTGCCCCCCCCAAAATTCTTCCTGTCATTCAATAGGGTTTCACTAGGTGGAACATTGGTTAGCTATATCTACAGGTTTAAGTCTGCTCAATAAACCTATTAAGAATAAATAATATATTCAGAGAAATATCCCACTTATTTATAGAGAAAAGTGAAACTAACTCACCATTATTAGCTTGCTACAGTGTTTGTTGGGTGTGTCTAGCAGAATGTGAGAAGAGAGAAGTTCCTGAGGGTGGGCTCTGCCTGAGCTTGAAAACTCGGAAGATTAAACTTCTGGTCCCAGTGACAGACCCAGATTGGATCCTGCAAAGTTATATGTTTCTTGCTTTGTAAGGGAGGGTCCAGTTCTGTGTAATATACGCTCACTAATTTGTGCTATGCCAGATTTAGTTAATAAGTGTATAGGAAACCACATTGTAAATAAATTCTGACCCTAAAAAATTAAAGAGAGGCAATGTCAGTCTATCTAATCAGTAATCTATGCAAAATATCAAACTCCTCAACAGAAATTCCACCTTAATCTACTAACTATGAAATGAGGATTGGAGTATAGCAATGGTATCTAATTGCTGAGACTTTGTAAGTAAATTCTTTTTTCCTGGCATGATGAGGCTACTCAAATCTTGTTTCCTTGATCATGCTTTACAGTTAAGCAATTGACACAGAATTTCAAGGTTAAATAGGGTGGTGGTGAAAAAAATCTTAGAAGATGATCATGAGAAACCACATTCATGCAATTGCCAAACAAACTAGACGAAAGTGACTCTTATAGTTATCAGGATTTGACCATAACTTGAAGGATACTTTACTTTTATGTATGCCATTCATTGTCTCCAATCAAATTTAGATCATCCCTTAGAAACTATTCTGACCATCTGCCAGCATTTCAGGATGTCTGCTTAGAGTGTTAGAAAGTCCCAAAATACCATTATCCAGCTTTTCTCCAACCTTCTGATCATGAGAAGAGCCCATATCAGCTATTTGGTTGAACTAAATAGTTTTTCTTATTTGTGTTGTTACAAGTAATGAGAAAGTCAGCAACATATTTGTCCTTTAGACTTCTTCCCTGCTAGTACGGAGCTGGCAGGATCATCATAATTCTTCAACACTGTAGAGTTCCCATAATAGTTTTGGATTGCTCAGAGTCAGAATTAGGGCATATATAGTATTATAACTTTTTGTTAAATTTCAGTAGAATCATATATCATAAAATCATAAAACAGTCATTTAGGTTATTGAATCCAATGCCCTGCTCAGTACAGGAATCCAGATTAAAGTATTCTTAACAGATGGATGTCTAGCCTTTAATTGAAGACATGCAGTGAAGGAGAGAATACTATCTCTCTGGTTAATTGGTTCCACTATATAACCACATTTACTCTTAAAAAAAAAAAAAGAAACGCAATGTTAACATTTAAACAGAAATGGTCTTCTTATAACTTAAACCTATTATTCTATATCCATAATGGCGAACCTATTGCACACGTGCCAGAGGTGGCACACAGAGCCCTCACAGTGGGCATGCACGCCGTTGCCAGCTGCTCTTCTGGTTTCTGGCAGCCGCCTGGTCTGCATAAACATGGCCTTTTTGGGCTTTTTTCAGGCTGTTTTCAGGCTTTTTCAGGCCTTTTGGGGGGCTGAAAAATGGCCTGAAAACGCCCCCAAACAGCCCCAAAACAGTCTGAAAAACAGCCTGAAAATGGTTGAAAAACAGACTGAAAATAGCCCAAAAATGAAAAATGCCCCCCCCCAAAAAAACAGGCCAAAACAGCCTGAAAACAGCTCCAAAACCGCCCAAAAAACAAGCATGCACGCACCAGCCTGCTGGTCTTCAGTTTTCTGGCACTCCAGCATGCACACATGCACGGGCATGCACAAGCATTCTGGTTTGGGCACTCAGTGCCGAAAAGGTTCACCATCACTGTTCTATATCCTGCATTCTATAATTATTAGGAATAAGATGTGACCTCATTCTGTGAAACATCTTTTCAGGCATTTGAATAGTGTCATTTCACCTCATCTTTCTTCTCAAAGCAAAGTTTCAATTCTTTTCATCTCTCTTGATAATGTTAGTGTTTCTCCCCTTCTCTAATCCTGTTTTAATTTGTTTGAACCTGTCCAGAATTGGACATAATATTCAAGTAGTGAGTCTTAGTCTTTAATTTCAAGTTCCTTTATATGAATTTATCATGAGTTATATTTCTTCAGTCTTTTAGGATTGAATGACTTTTGTTTTACCCTTGAAGATATTTGGTGCCCTTATCACTGTTTAAATGTTTGTTTGTCAAGATAGTTTCAAGACCCACAGTTCCTGGACTGTTGCTGAATATTTGCTATTGTTGTTCCAGTTTTCTCAATTATAACTTTAAAAAGAAAGACCTGTATTTAATTTTTGTTGTTTTGAAATACTATGTCAGGTTTCCAGGTGATGAACCCCAATTAGAAAAAGAAAAATGCAAAATCCATCTTCTAAAACAAGTTTCTTTTATTTAGGTAATCATCAAATTGGCAAAGTCTGTTGTAATTCCTGATCTGACACAAATCGGAATTACACCACATAATATTGTAAATCAGAAACACCCCATAAAAGTCACATTCCCCAATAAAAAGAAATCAACATTGCCCGATGTCTTCAGACTCCACTTCCAGGTCTCATCAGGGACAGCCTCTGTTCTCACAGGAAAGAAAGTCACCTAGCCAAAACAATCCTGATTATCTAACCACCTCCTACCTTAAGAATGTGGTGAACCCGAAAGCCTCTCCCCTTACACCAGCAAAGAGAAAGAAGAAAAGGAACATATGATTAAAATATAGAGCTAAATAAAATGACTACATATATTTCAATTTCAGGCTCCACATACTGTAGGTAAATATTTTCTACAAAATTCATAAAATATGTGTGGAAAAAATGAATTTGCTCCATATTATGGTGAATGTAGTAAATTTATTTCACCTGAGCCATAATTGGAATATTTTAACCTTTTGCACCAGTTGATCAATTAGTTTTCTGAATGTAGAGTCTTCCAGTAACTTTGTTTGGCTTTAAGTACCTTTTCTTAGTTTGCATGGCTGAATATTAACTCTGACATAATATATGTACACCAAACTATTAAGTAATAAATTACACTGGATCTCACATACAATGTCTTATTGCTTCTTATGCAAAGGTTGCTTATTAAGTTTGTACCCTGCTTTTTCTCCAGACTCAAGGTCACTTTCAGATGATTCTATTTTTCTTTTCTGGAAATAACCTTGTGAGAAAAGGTGACTAATACCACCCAATTAAAGGTTGGAATGTGATTTCCAGCTCCTCCATATATTAATCAAAGTGTCTGTTTAATTTTAACAAATAACTGGCCTTTTCTTGTGTTCTTTTCCATCTAATAATGCTTTATTTTCTTTTACAAAATATTGGTTACTTGGTAATCATTTGTTTCAAGAAATTAGATTGTTTCAAGAAATTCAATCCTAATACTTGCCACAAATCATTCAAACCATAGTTCATTGAACAAGCCACCATTAAGTTAAAACAAGTCATATTATGTCTTAATATATAAGTGAACTATGGCAAACCACTTTTTAGTTCCTCATATGTTGTATAGCCTTCTTTAGAGTTAAAAGGCAAGATTAATGAAAAGTGTATCGAGGTTGATTGTTTTTATGAGCTATACTGAATTCTAAGGACATGGAGCATGATCTACATCAATTTTTCTCCTATACCATCCTAACATAAAATTTAACTCATTAATCAAATGCGGGTGTTCTACGTTATACTTTTCTGACTTAATGGTAGCTGTAACAATATGTAACATTAGTAATTCAATATAAATCATATCAGTAAAACACTACTTAACATCCTTTTCTAAAAAATGATTTAAAAATGCATACAAATACATAGGAAGCCTATATAGCACAGTTAAAAATAATGACCACTGTAGCTCTCCAGCTGAATAAATCCCTAGATTAAAGCACTGCTATGCAACACCACTTGTACATTAATTCAAGCTGTGTTGCTTCAAACTGCAGAAAAAAATCCAGACATGTAGTTGCCTAAGGCCACAGTCAGTCTGAACCAGAACTTGTGATAGGAAGGTTACAGAAGAGTCAGGGAAAAGAAAAACATACACAGTTCAGTGACTCACCAGCTAATGTTAGGATACTCAAAGACACCATTGTTCTTGGTGGTCCAGTTGAAAGCTGGGCTGCAGACTTTAAGCCCAACAATCACAGACAGCAAGTATGTGCAAAGGGAAAAGCAGTGCTATACTTCAATAATGTTATGGGAATTCCTTGTCTATAAAAAAACAGTCTTTTTTTAAAAAAAAAACTTAATGTGTAAGCCAATACCTGTAGAATTGTGTGTGGGGGGAGATTTTCTATGACATAAAACCCAGCTTTCTGTTCCTCAAATCCTGCCCTGACTACAACATTGGAAAGTGCTTGGTGTACATTAATTTACTAGTAAACTCTCCAAAACAGAGCATCTCTTTTAAGGAACTATTCCCAACTAAACATAAAAGCATCAACATAGTAGAACAAATTATTTGGAAGAAATACCAGAAGGCATATCAAATAAATGACACTTTGAAATGTTACAATACTGAAACAAACAGGCAGCTTTGACTGAGTGTGAATTATATTACACAGGCAACTTTTTATAATTAAAGAGACTTATATCTTAGTGATTTTTTATCTGGATCACTGCAATGTGGTCTACAAGGGATTGCCCTGAGGATTATTTAGCTATTCCCTAATGCATGGGAAGGAATAGTTATGGACACACTATGATATCTACATGCAGTAGTGGGATTCAAATAATTTAACAACTGGTTCTCTGTCCTAATGACCAGCTGGGTAGACATGGCTGGGTGATCATGTGACTGGGTGGAGTTCAGGTGACAGTAAGTCTAGGTGTACTGCCAAGAACCTCTAGCTGTTATATGAGTTAACCAAGAGACAGTTTCTGTAAGTAGGGCAATAAAAATTAGGCTAGAAACAACACCAGAATGTTTCCTTCCTTCCTTCCTTCCTTCCTTCCTTACAGGATTAGCCCTGTAAAGTGGACAAAAAAAAAAGGAGATTTCTTCCAACAACCGGTTCTCTGAACTGCTTAGAAAATTAACAACCTATTCTCATGAATAGGTGTGAACCTGTTGAATCCCACCACTGTCTACATGTAATATCTCTGTTCAAGCTAAACTGGTTACTGCTGGGCTTCAGGATACAGTGAAAGGTGCTAGTTGTCACCTATAAACACCTACATGATATTTAGACCTTCTTACTTGAGAGACTGTCTTGTTGTCTACCTTTCCTGTAATAGTTGACAAATTTACCATTCTACAAAGCAAGGTCCCATCTATCTTATTAAAACAACATTATCTGATGGGACTTAGGAAATTGCCATGTATATAATAGCACTTGGTCTCTGGAACAGCAGTCTTCCAGAGAGCCAGTCTAACCTCTACTGCTTTTAAGACAAGCCTTAAAGATCTGATTCATTCCTCAGGCTAGGGCTTGGTTTGGATCCATGGAAGGGTGATTTTGTTGTCGGTGTGTCTGCTGTTTTTCTATTTGGTTATCTTTCCCTTTTTTATAATTTTAATTAATGTACTGAGCTTTTATGTTTTAATCTGCATACTGCAAGAGTTGTTCTAAATGGGCAGCCTGAAAATATGATAAAGAAAGTATAGGCAAACTGCTGTTTTCATCAACCAGATGCCTTAGGTTGTCCCATAGTAGAACAAATTCAATTAAAGTAAGTGCAGACTGCATTGAAAAAAGTACATTAATCTGCTCTTTAATTATTCCATCTAGTGTTTACAGGATAACATCCTTTACTTCAAATGTTTTCAAAGCATGGTTTAAAAATAATGTTTGTTGATTAGATAATATTAATGCATTTTAATTCATTGATCTGGGTGGAATTCAGGGGAAAATGAGCAGAGTTGGACTAGACTTTGTCACTGATTTATTAGCATCCATTCTGCTGAAGCCTTGATGGTTTTTGTTCTAAATTTCTTCTTCAAAAATTACATCAATATGAAAAGCTTGAGTACAGCACACTGTTCCCCTCAGAACCGATCCTTTAGAACTGAATACAAATTCAGAAACACCATGTAAAATTGTAATAAATATCAAGCTACAAAATTAATGATAAACTAATATGGGACTTTCTTTAGAATAAATATCACTTTACCCAATTCCTTCTTTTTGAGCTCTATTACCCATCTAGCAGAAAGTTAGACTCTACCACATTTATGTCCAAGAAATATCCTCAATAATTTATTTATTCAATAAGCAGAAATAAGATCTTCTCTTCTCCTTCCAGATTACTTCTATTTGCTACCTTTACCAGTTGGATGTCTTCTGTGTTCTGCTCTATGAGTATTCTTCGCACCTGCTCCCTGGCTTCATATTGACATTCCTGCAGTATTTCCACTACAATAGACTTAAGAAAGCTGGATGCATATTAATCCTTTCGACACAGCTGACAATGACTGCAAGCACCCTCTAACAGCTGAGTAGTAATTTTAAATGTAAGCACAACAATGACAGCCACAGCTGCCTAGACCCAATCTCAAACTCATATAAAGTCTAGAATTAAACCAAGAAAGCCACTTATTAAAGAACTCTTCTGTTTCTTTATTATTTAAACTAAAACAGCTGCATATGGATGAATTTCATTGCAATTGGGGCACTGTGGATACAACATTTGTTACAGATAACATTTGTCTGTGTTATATGAACAAATTCAGAAATATTCATGTACATGGCCCTTTAGATAAAATATCAATGCAAAAGGGCTATTTGTACATTAGTCATAATTATTTAATATTTAGGACATATGCTCATCCAAATGTACATTCAACTTACTGTTGTGCTAAAAAATAATGTTTACATTTGAATCAGTATCCAGCAGAATCCATCTACTGTACTAACATTGCACATTTCTTTGTGATACTTATTGTGGTCCATCTATATTCTGCTCCATGAATTGCTGGACAGGAGAAGAGATTTTCCATCATCTCTGTAATTAGAAAGTTTGATTTTCTCTCCATTGTTCCTTGTGGCCTCTCTGATGCCCTTTCACAATAATATTTCCAAAAACTGCCAAAAAGTATTCATAAATTTGCCTTCCATTCACATCAGTCAACTCTAATCAAACATTTTTTCAGTGAGACTTGACAAATACTGTATGTATCTGCCTAAGGTCATCTTCAATTACCCTTCTTTAGGTGTCTCATTCCAAATGAGATTAAGAGGGCAGTAATTTCAATTACCCATTTTAGTGCATTATAGTAAAAACATACTAAATTTTCTCCATGTTATTCTTTTTCATTCCTGAATACTCTGACCTTCATTGCATTGTGGATATCTTGGTGCTTTCTGAGCTCGCTTGCTTGCAGATATTTCATTATCCAACTAGCTAACATCATCACTGAGAGCAGATCCCATACTCACTCACATTGAATTTTTTTTTTTTTTTTTAAAAACCAAGCTCAGAGAGCACTGATCACAGTTAAACCAGAGTTACAGATATTCTCTTCTGTTGGAACTTTATTACACTCCTGATTTAATACAGAAAACTTCTAATTTAATTCTGGACTTTGAGCAAGTACTGAGTGTTGCAGCTTTTAGTTCATGAACATCTTTTTCCACTTTGTTATAATGGTTAAAGTCATGGGCTAGAAACTGAAAAACTATGAATTCTAGGCTTGCCTTAGGTATAAAACCAGCTGGATGACATATGGCCAATCACTTTCTCTTAGCTATAGGAAGAAGGCAATGACAAACCAATCCAAAAATGGCTAGAAAATAGCATGGACGTGCTGAAGCAATTACTAGGTGTCAAGAATGACTCAAATGTAGAAAAATAAACAAAAATGCATGTAGAAGGCAACATCCCAAAAAAGAGAATCTTGATATGTTCAAACATATGATTACATATTTTATTTATGGACACATTTGATCCTGCACATTGATAATTGATCAGGCAAAAAGATTGATCCAATAACATAAAAATATATTACTTGGTTTTCAAACTGTTTTAAGAATGTCACAAGTAAAAAGGTATTCATTAATTGATTTTATATCTCATCTTAGTATCAAAATACTGTCCAAAACAGCTAGTATTAGCTGTTAAAGCTCCAATTATATTGTGTTTACTTAAATATTTGTTAAATTTATATTCTGACCTTCTTCCAAAATAGGATACATTGTGGTTCCTATTCTTATGCTACCACCAACAATTCCTGTGGGATAGATTAGGCAGAGAAGCAGTGAGTGGCCACAAAGCAACTTAAAAAAAATCAATTTTGAAAATGTATATAGCTACCAATGTTAAACAGCTTAGAGTCACAGGGAATCAGGCAGCATATAAATTTAATAATTTATTATTAATTTTTATTATTTAACTTTGGGTAACTAACAAAGAATACATTAATAAATTTTTAAATTAAAAACAAAATAAATACAAAACAATGCCACAGAAAACCATATTGAACAAAAATGTCTGCTTGACTAATATATCGTTGCTTCTCTTTCTGTTAGAATGAACAAATGAATTTAGCCTTCTCTGTCTTATTAAGGAATCCCAATACCTATGAATGCTACTTAGGACATTGCTTATTTTTTACCAAACAACTTCCAGGGCTTTTAAAAAAGGATATTTCCTAAAAAATCTCAAAACCCAGGCAAGATTGCAAGGGAAAATCCTTTTTTCAAAAATCCTGGTGCCTATTTATTACTGGTATAACTAGTATTTTGGATTATGCCAGGAGGCTAAATTCAGTTCTTAAATTGTTGTAACTGGAGAATCATAAGGGCCCTGTAATTAGACCCAATTTAAAACCTATTGATAGTCTTCTGAACAATGTTATTGATATTTCCAAGACCAATTTTAGACTCAAACAATATTCTTTTGTACTATTAATTTTTTTCTGTTCCCTCCATTGTTTTTTAAATGTGACACTTGGTAACAGGAATTGCTTGGGGAAAAATTGTGGAGTCAAGGTGGATGATTGAATCATTCCTGATCTTTGGTGGAGTCAAGGGGATGTGAGGAGACAAGCCAGCTAGATATGGTTCACTCTTTAACTTCTTCCCTTGGAAAAAATAAACAAAATGTTATTTCCTGAAAGCAAAAATTTATTTCAATTTCTTCTCCCTTTTCTTGCATTGCATATATTATAAGACAGTCTGGGAGTTAATTTTTGTTTATTTTTGGTGAAAGAAAAATAAGAAAGAAGGAGGAAAAGAGATAAAGAATTGTAAATGAAAAATAAATATAATTTGAAAACTTAGCCTTGGAAAAATATCTAGTGTGTTTGAGGTTTATAAGAAGGCATTCATTTTGGGAGGTAAAGAGGGGATGGAGGTATGATTGATGCAGTAACAAACAAAACAATTCTCTGAATCCCTAGGACTTAACTAAACAGCAGAGTTTACCCTCTATCTACAAAGAGCTACTCTGTCTGAATTAGTGGACAGAATGATTGAACTCTGCAGAAGTGAAAAAGAAGGGAAAAAATGATAATGATAGCTAAGACCTCTAGCATTGTTCTCTGAACCTGATCTTTCAAATGTACTTAAAATGCATGATACTCCCATATTTATATTTTTCACTTTTGTTGATTTCTCTGTTTTGAATCATAGCTTCACTACCACAAAATATATCAGCAGTGAAAAGGAGAATGAAGCTGTCACAGAGCAGCCTGCTATTCCTTAATGGAAGTTTTCAAATTTAGATAAGGGAAGCTGAAAATTAAAATTGGACAAACTTAACCAATTTCAAAGTTATCCTCTCCTTCAATATGTTCACCACACTTTGGATTGCATATCTTTTGTCCTCAAAAGTAAAATTCATAATGGATCCAAATCGAAGTATGAAATGGAAAGCGGGAGTCTATAACGTTAGAATTGGTTTTAAGTTGGGGGGGAAGCTTTGCGTTACTAAATACAGATTTAAATCATAGAGTTTGAATAGGGTACCAATTATTCCTCCCTGAGCTTTGAGCCTCTCTTAAAGCTACCTAGAGTCACGTAAAAATGAGATATAAATTGAATGAATAAATAAATAAAGTTTTCCAGCCTTTGCCATAAAGACTTCTTTTCACTCAGGCTTTTTGCTTCTTATGACAGATTGCTACTTCAAAATATTTTTTTTTAATTGGAAGTGCTGCATTGGGAATCCCTGACTTTAAAGTTTGCAATGTTATGGCCTACAAATGGCAATATGACTTTGAGAATCACTAGATTGTGCAAAGTCACTTTTTCTGAAGAGAGTTTTTATAGTGTGTTTCTGGGACAACATTACTGCAGAGTTATCTCAGATTCCATAGTACAACAATAAGTTTTATGGTCTGTCTGACAAATATTAGAGGGCTTATATTAGAAGCCAAGTACATGATTATGCAACTGTATATGGCACAATGTAAATAAGAAGCAAAACAGTGTACTGGGGTCCCTATGACAACTACTCACAGGAATAAAAATATAAATGGTCGATAAAATTAAACATATATCTGCATGCTAGTATTAATAAAAATGCAGTGAAATGTAGTAAATATGTTGCTGTATTTATATGATACAAGGTTCACTGAAGGGTTAACATACACAAATTAGTATGGGGTCCATGGGCAAGTGCCCATCAGGCCCATGCATTAAGATAGCCCTGGTGCTAGCATTAACATAGATTGGGTAAGGAAATGTCTGCCAGAAAAGAACAAAGCTCCAAAATCAAGAAAACACATATTTCTGTGTCTTAATTGTCTTCTAAACAAGAATGTAGTGGTTTCAGTTCTACATCTTATTAAATTCAAATAATACTTCTGAATCAATTATGTTATCAATGTGGGTTTTTGCTTTGTGGGGGAGCTAATTGTTTAAAACCACACAACAGTGCAGGATGGCCAACTTGTCTAGCTGAATGGACCAAAAATTGAGGATTGGATTCATTCATTTATTTAATGTTCAGAGCAGCATATATAATATTCTCTCTCTCTCTACTCCAAAGGAATGTCAATCCCATTAGAAAGCCCATTGGAAAGACAACTGGCTGATTTTAAAAAATCCTGGAAGTTGTGATTCAGTACAGCCAATGTTTTTTCACCCATATAGAAGTAAAGAAGCAGGAAGCAGGAATCATTCCTACTGCTCTGTTTCCAATTCTCTATGTTTTGTATGTGTGTGTGTGAGAGAGAGAGAGTTATGTCTGCTGTATAGAACTTGAGAGCAAATAGTTCTCTCTGAATAATTTTCACATCAATGTATTAAATGATAAGAGATAGATGTTAAAAGGACTACATACTTCTTTTTATTTTGCCCTTGTTTTAATTTTTCTCTCAGTTTAAGGAAAAACCATTCATATATGCATTATTTTCTCTTCTGTATCCATCAATCCAAATGAAAACTTTTTGTTCCAACAGTTTTAGTAGTTGATGGTCATGGAAATTGCTTTCTAAGTTGTTTCAGCACATAGATCATATGGGAAATATATGATAATCAAATCATCATTCTGCAAAGAAAATTGCCCTTTTTATACCATGCCATTAAAAAAATCCATTTTACTCTGCAGGGTATAAGGAAAGATTTAAAAGAATGAATCTCATTATTTATTATAGCATCATGCAACTAAAATGATTGCCTCCCTCTTCTTTTCTGAAAAATGATGGCATGATTTGTTTAGTTTCTATTGCTGCATTTAGACTCCTGGGTAGTAAGAAGGATCAAGCCATAAAAATAAATAAGATAAGACAACACAGTAGGTACACAAATTATATAGCAGCTTGGAACAGAATAGGGGATCTGAAATCCTTGCTAAAATTCATTTTATGTGTAATTCTTGAAAAAGAATTATAACAAATTGAGATATAGAGTACAATTAAAATTAAATGAAAAACCAACACACATCTACTCCAACAAAGCAATAAAAATTTAACAGCAACTATTGCCTGAAATTAAATATCAGGGCTAAACATAAAGGATAGAAGCTCACATAAGAACTAAAGTATTCACTAAAATCCAATTATGCATTCAGTCCCTGTAAACACACATCAAATTAATGCAAACTTTTCAAAGACTTTTCTTTCTTACAAATCTCATATTGCCTTTTAAGAGGAAAGTGATTATTTATACATGTAGCATTTAGCTTATAGGTTATCAATTTTTTCTAGGAACCTTCTAAAACACAGAGAGGACAGTCTCCAAAAGGTACTTCAGATTTTAGACCAAAATTTATGACGTCATTAGACAATGTTGCTTGCCTTCCAGATATTTGAAATACAATTTCCCTTAAAAACAAACATATACATACATAAACACCTGCATTAAGCTCATGGGGTGATGAAATGTAATTAATTAAATTGGAAGGGACTAGTTTGGGAAAAGTTGTTGTTAAGTACATAGATTTGAGTTTTCCTAAAAACATTTAGGAAAAGTTGGATTTTCTGAAGACTACAACCTCTATAGTTTTTAGATAAAACATTGATGATAGTTTATTCAAACTTCTGGAACATTGATATATGGAATAGCTTGGAATTGTTCCCAAGGACAGGTATAACTTGCTTGAAAGAAATGCAAAACTTTAGGCAGATCTTCATGCATTATTTTCATTTCACATTCTCCATCATACTAAGTTGTCTGACCATTATTACTACAAGAAAATGGAAAACAGCCAATTAATTGGGTTGAAATGTAATTTGAATATTAAAACTGCTTAGTTGAGCAAATTTAGTAAGACTATGAACTTTAACATATACCATGTTATCTTCCTAGAATGATAACATGGGAAGGTACCTCTTAGGTCATTGAGTCAAACATTCTGCTGTGTGCAGAAATGAAAATTTAAACATCTTTACATAATTCACCAAATGAATAATAATAATAATAATAATAATTTTAATTTCTATACCGCCCCATCTCCGCAGACTCGGGGCGGTTTACAACATAATAAAAACAATATACAATTAAAATCCTAGTTAATAAATCTAATCATTTTTTTTAAAAACCCAGTAAAAACCCTTGGTTACCCCTAAAAACCCCTAAAAAGTTTGGTTTCTCAAATGTCATGAGAATTAACCCAGAGAAAGTTAATGCTGAGATGAACTTAAATAATTTTATTAAATGAATACATCTTATTCAATATTGAAAAGTAGAAAATGTAATTGCAATTGTATGGAATTGAATATTGTGTGGAATATGGCATGGCACCTTCACTTAGACATAATCTTTTGCCACTATTAGTTTAAATATCACAAGAGGCGTGAAAGTTAATATTTTCTAAACATTACATATAGTAGGATGAACTACATAATAGAGAATTTATACAATAAATCATGATATAGAATAATGATGGTCAACAGTAACCCTTGCTCTTCATAAGATTCACACAAACTGAGACACCCCACTATTTGCCAAGTGATTCTCCATTTTATAGGTAGCCTATTACTGAGCAGGCTGGTGTTGAGCCAAGGTTTTTTGGCACCCTATGTCAGGATATCTTCATCAATCCAGAAAACACAGGAGACTTTAGAAGTTGGCAGATTGCTGAGTTTCAGTGGTTCAGAAAGTCTGCTATAAGATTAAGTTCTATGTCCACTGTGTTGTGATTGGCAAAGGCTGAAGGCCTCTCTTTTTATAACTATTTCTTTCTTTCTAGTAGTTGGTATGTTCAGAGATGGGAATCCTGATCTCATGTAGCATGTGTTCCAGAAAGTTAGAATAGAGTAGAGTAGGGTAGGGTAGGATAGGATATAATTCTTTATTGGACAAGTATGATTGGACACACAATGAATTTGTCTTCAGTGCATAAGCTCTCAGTATATATACAAACAACAATATAATATAATATAATCATAAGATACCAATAGGAGAAGGCAATACAAAAGATGAGAAGGATAATAGTAATACAGCCATACTACATGGGTAAATATCAGACATAAGACAGTACTATGGTAATTAGGTGTTCCGCAAAGCAATGGCATGAGGGAATATTTCCATTCTTGCACAAAACTTGTGATTTGCTAAACTTAAAGAAGTACTGGATTCAGAGTCTCAATCTTGAATAAGGTACCTGAATGATTTGCATCTGTGCATAGCTGCCTACTTCCCACTATCCCTG
This sequence comes from Psammodynastes pulverulentus, assembly GCA_025802295.1. Classification (NCBI taxonomy): domain Eukaryota; kingdom Metazoa; phylum Chordata; class Lepidosauria; order Squamata; family Psammodynastidae; genus Psammodynastes; species Psammodynastes pulverulentus. Next base: position 84,946,998 of record JAOYMU010000192.1, on the reverse strand, counting down.
AAAATATTCCAGGTGACTGTAGATAAAGGGAAAAAGAACACTTGGCTTTAGGGGCCACACACTCAGGACACTGATAGGCAGATAATTTTCCTGCTGTTAGATAGAATTCCTCAATCATTGCTCGCTATACTAGTGTCTGGGTGGGTAGCAACACTGGCCTGGCCTGCTTCTGAGAGCAGTGCTTTATTTACCAATGTACTTTCTTTTAGTGGAAGGACAGAAGGAAGAGTCCCTAGTATGTAACTCAAAATTTCTCTGGATTCCATTGCATATTCGCCCAAGTGAACAATTCTAAAAACTAGAAGTATTTTCCTTAATACTTGCACATTTCCCTATGATTAAGTCCTGATTCATTACTTTGGCCATATTGTATTTCTTATGTACTCTGGTTTGTTACAATTAGATGATGATGATGATGATGATGATGATGATGATGATGATGATGATTGGGTAGTACCAATATAGAGTTATTGGTATTCTCTGAACTTGGTTGTTTTCTTGCAGATGTTTCGTTACCAGGCTAGGTAACATCAGACCAAGAGAGATTCAGTTTGCTAGCTATTTATATATAGTAGCGTGCACCATCAATCTTAGTGGAGATATTCCTTGATGGTTCTTAGATTAGGATTTTATATTCTTCACCTAATCGTTTAACTGGTGATGTTTTCCAGTACACCATTCTCCCTTTCACTGATAATCTAGCTTTGGGGAAAAATGTCTGTGAGGAAACAGTCAAACTCAGAAAACACCTAGAATCCAAACTCTGAGCTATATATATCTTCTCTACTGAATGAAAAGTTCTCCACTTTTACATAACCCACATTATAGATACAGTATATCTTAAGAAAAGGAAAGTTGCCAATGTGTAAACCAGAGGTCTCCAAATTTGGCAGCTTTAAGACATGTGGACTTCAAATTCCAGAATTCTGGGAGATGAAGTCCACAAGTCTTAAAGTTGCCAAGTTTGGGGACCCCTGGTGTAAACTATAGTCTTTCCTGATCTAACACTCTCCATTTGTGTTAGTAATTGTCAGCTAGCATCTGAAGAATATGAAGTTAGGGAAGGCTATTTTAATTTATGGCATATGTAATATGACAAAATACAACTTCAAATATTACTATCACAATGTAACATCATAAAATAATAATACTAATAATACTAATAATCCATTTCAACATTTAGCATATAAACCAACCAAGACAAAGCTTTCTGAATAATATTTACCATATTTAAAAGTAAGCAATTCCAAAATGCTATACATTTAACCAGGGCTTTTTTTCGGCACCAAAAGGTGCCGGAACGCTCCCCCCCCGTCGCGTAAAAAAACCCCGGAAGTAATAGCGCGCGATTGGTTGAGACACGTCACGTGACGCGGACTCTAAAAAGGTGCCGGAACACAGTACCGCCGAGTTCCGGCCGAAAAAAAGCCCTGTTAAAAGGCATAAGCTTTAGTGAGCTTCAGCTAACATTGACATATTCGTAGAGTGGCTAGTCTGAGGCAGGATTTAAATTGCAGGGAGGAAGGAGGATGGGAAAGGAGGGAGAGACAGGTTGGTTATGGGGAAACTCCAGTAACTCTAACAAGGAGTTCAATCTGTGAAATAATTGCACACATAAAATTAAAATTGCAGCCAAAAAACCATTGTTATTTCAACATTCAGAATTAAAAGGGATTCATTTACAAACATGAAGCGTGAATAAACAAAACCAAAAGCAGCAGCATCTTAAACTTACCCTGCTACCTCATGGCTGTGGCTCATCAAGTCTGGAGCTGTTTTCAAAATATGTAACTAAGCAAGCTATTTTGATCAACAAAGCAACAGGTTTTGTGGATGATTCATTATATTTAGTTGTGTTATTCCTTACCTCACCCGCTACTGCTGGGAGCCGGCAGGCTATCCACTTGGTTGCATCTGCAGGTATATAAAAGGTCAATCATAGCATTAACCACAAGAAGGTGCTACTGTTCTGCCTTGCAGTGCTATGCAAGCACTAAAAGGAGAGACTGCCAGGAAAAGTAGCAGGCTGCATTTCCTATAAGTATCAGCTCCAAATACAATTCTCGAGACAGTGAATGGCAATGTTCTCTTCATTTTAGGAACTGTTTCTAAAGAGCAAGGCAAACATCATCATAATCTAGAGCTCTTCATGTGTGTCAGATGACAATTCCTATGATTGCCAGGTTTCGAGCAAGCTAATGTCGAATACTACAGTTTTGAAGCCACTGAAGGGTATCAGTCTAGAACAGGGATATCACACCTGCGTCATCACATGACGTATTGCAACTTTTCCCCCCTTTGCTAAACCGGGCGTGGCCATGGCAAGCACGTGACGCATCCGGTCCACGGTCCACAAGTTTGACACCCTCTGTCTACAAAGTTAGCTCAAGGTCAATATTTAAACCGAGCAATTGTCTGGCTCAGCTTCTGAGGGAGAAAAAAAATTACAGTATCTCCTTAGCTCTCCAGCCAAGCATGCAAAAAGAGGAGGAAACAATTATTGGTTTGATATATTAATCTGTTCTTCCTCCAAAACCCTTACCAGAATAGGTTGTACATGAATAAATACTCTGATACAAACTGGTCAGTGGTGGGATTCAATTTTTTTTACTACCGGTTCTGTGGCCGTGGCTTGGTGGGCGTGGCAGGGGAAGGATAC
>JAOYMU010000192.1:84858917-84870977 GCA_025802295.1 Psammodynastes pulverulentus | reverse complement strand
AATCTTTCCTCATCATCAGGATCCTCGCTGGTAGTTCTTTGAAAATTGTTATATCATTTTGTAATAATTTAAGTTTCTGATTAAAAGAAGCCTGCAGAATATCATTTCTTAGTTGTCTTGTAACAAAATATGAAACCACATCCCTTGGCAAATTCCTCTGTTTGGCAAATTTCGAATTAGCTCTATAAACATAGTCCAATTGCCATATTATGTCTCTCTTGTCATAACCAATTAGTTGTGAAAAAAATTCTGCTAAAATATCTTTAAGATTTTCCTTAGGGTTCTCTGGTAAACCCCTAATTCTAATAGCAAATTCTGTTGTCTTATACTGGGCGAGTAATCCATCGTAAGCTGCATTCTCTTGGAACTGTGCCACTTTGTTTTCCAAACTTTTGTGACTTTGATATAAATTTTCATAGTCTTTATCCATTCGCTTCATTTGTTCAATTATAAGCACCAGAGTTTCTCTTACTCTTAAGGTCAGGTCTGATTGTTTCTCTTCAAAAAAAACTTTCATTTCCTGCATATCTTTATTAGTTTGAGTTTGGAACTCCAACATCAACTTATTTATAGGTTTAAAGTCTTTTTTAGTATACTCATTTTCAGGAGCATTCACCACCTTCTCCATAAGGGGAGGTATTAAAAAGTTAGAAGCCATTTCCTTTTTCAGAGAAGGAACAAAGGGAGTCTTGTAGTCCCTCCCAGAAGAGGAAAAAAAAACTGCTTGCAGTTGCACTCAAAAGAGGTTTTCCCCTTTTTAAAAAGATTCTCAAAAGTCCAATTCAACCACCCATAAAAAGAGAATATTTTAAAAAAAATTTAAAGTCTTTCTTCTCAGTTAGAGTCCTCAATGAGCCGGAATACACATAAACAGAGGAAACACTTTCACTTCTGTTCTCCGCTTCCGTTTAAATCGCCATTTTTTTAGAGTAAAAGTATTTAAAAGGAAAAAATATTGAAAAAATAGAGAAAAAAAAGTTCTTTTTCGTGGAAATGAAAAAACATTGTTTCTATTTATTAAAAAGACGTCTCCAGGCTGGGCTGCCTGCGGCTGTTACCTCGCTTTAATCACTCTTTCGCAGGGACGGTCGAGCCTTCTTGGTCTGCCTGGCAGACATGTTCTCTCCTCCGGAGATCCGGATGACCTGGGGAGTTCCCTTCGGCTGCTCCGGGAAGAATCCCTAAAGCTGCCCGGGACCTCTACCTAAGGTCATCCTACTCAGGCCGGCTTCTTCACCCGAAGCCGGCTTTTCGCGCCGCTCGGGACAGCCGGTTGGACAACGGAAAAGAACGGGCGCTTCAAAGGAAGCACCTTCGAAGGGCTACGTTGCCGCCGGAAGTCTCAACATCTTTTTTATATCATGGTAACCAAAATTGGATACAGTATTCCAAGTGTGACCTTACCAAGGCCTTGTAAAGTAGTACTAACACTTCATGTGAGCTTGATTCTATGCAGCCTAGGATTGTATTAGCTTTTTTGGCGGCTGCAGCACACTGCTGGCTCATATTTAAGCAATTGTTCACTAGGAATCCAAGATCCTCTCACGGTTACTGCTATTAAGCCAAGTTTCACATAATATATACATATACATTCAGTTTTTCTTGCCTACACCGAATTTCATTTTGTTAGATAGGGCTTGGTGTTCACATCTGTCAAGTTCCATCTGGATCTTGAGCCTATCTTCTGGGTTGTTGGCTATTCCTGCTACCTTAGCTTTGTCTGCAAATTTGATGAGTTCCCTTCTATTATCTCATCTATATTGTTTATAAAGATACTGAAGAATACTGGGCCTAAAACAGAATCTTGGGGTATGCCACTGCTTACTTCTCTGTATGTAGATGTAGTTCCACTAAGGACTACATGTTGAGTGTGATTTGTCAACCAGTTATAAATCCATCTGGTGGCCATGCTGTCTATCCCACATTTTTCTAGCTTACCAAGAAACAGGTTGTGGTCCTCTTTATTAAATGCCTTTCTGAAATCCAAGTATACTATGTCCACAGCATTTTGCTGGTCCACTAATTTAGTCACTTTGTCAAAGAATGAAATAAGATTTGTCTGGCATGATCTGTTTTGATAAGTTGGCTTCTGGTTATAACTTTGCTTGCTTCTATGTGTTCTGCAGATTTGTTTGTTTTTTTAACTATCTTTTTGAGGAACTGGATCTGTTTTTCCCCTCCCTTTTTTGAAGATAGGAACCACAACACCTCTTTTCCAGTATTCTAGTAGTTCCCTGTTGCTCCAGGATCTTTGAAAGGTATGTTTCAATGGTTCCAAGATCATGTCTGTCAGCTAGCTCCTTCACAACTCTGGGATGTAAACCATCAAGTCCTGGTGATTTGAACTCGTCTAGAGTGAACAGGTGTTCTCTTACCATTATTATTATTTTTTTGCTTATTTTATTTTGTATTCCTAGTCTGTCTTTTACACTTTTGTTTTGGGAAGCTTGGACTAATTTTTCTTTTTGCTTGAAGACTGATGCAAAGAATGAGCTAAGCTGCTCTGCTTTCTCTCTGTTGCCCATCACTTTCTTGCCAACATCTCCCACTAGTAATAGTATATACATAAAAATATGAAAACTTAGTTGCCTGTTCTTTAGCTAGTATTGGCCTTCATATGTAATGAGTTCTTTCCAAGAATCTAGGACATAATGTAATGTGCTATATGTGCAGATTCAAGCAGAGTGGCCTTTTGTAATTAACAGATGGAAAGTTTTGTCATTGTTATTATTTTCTCTCCATGAAAATGTGTGAGATCATTTAATGGTGGCTGCTGCCTGAAACATAATCTAGGTAAAAAGCTAAGGTTTATAAAAACAAAATAATTACTTGAAATATAAAGCAAGGTTTTAACTACATATATAATCAAAACCTTCACACATGCTTAGGAGGACAAGCCATTGTATTAAGAGCATAAAAGCTTTTAAGAGGAAATTAACTTTCCTGATTCTGTCAGTCTTGATTTTAGGGGTTAATTCCTACAAGAACTCCCAATTCTAGAAGGGTAAACATCACGCAAAGGAAACTTCTATGGCTCTATCCACTTGCTTTTGAATGTGCTTGACAAATTGTGTAACTAATTTTTTTATTCCTAAGAAATCATCCAACTCTTTTCTTTCAAACAACTGCCTCATGGGATTAAGAGGGGATCACTTTTTTTTCTGAGCAATCTGTAACACAGTGCTTATTCTATCTCAGATTTGTCAGACATTACTCCAGTTAATCCCACTAATGCACCGATTTGGCAATATACAGTAGAAGCTGAACTTTGTGATAAAGGTACATTCCAAATAGTGCAAACACTGTAGTCTACTTGAAAATTTGTTCTCAAAGCTATCATAACTAAATCACCATTGTCTAGAATGCAGTCTTATTAAGCAAATAACCACTAAGTAAGAATCCTTGCCCCAATTGCTGGCCAACACTGCACAGACAACTTAAAAGTATGATAGAAAACTAAGCACTCATTAGTTACCTTCTTCTCTTGTTCAATTTGGATTTCATTCTTATGATGTTCCAATGCCTTTGCTACTGCTGACTCAAAAGCTTTTTTCTCTTCCAGTTTTTGCTTTTCTAAAGCTGTCTTAATATGTTGTTGTTCTCGGACTTTCATATCTACCAGCTCCTTATTCAGCTGGTCTATGCGGCGGTGAGCATGAGCAATGAGAGAGTTCAAGTCATCTGTTGTCAGCCGGTCAGCTGGAGAAGATAGATGTTTAAACAGATTAAAATGGTTAAATCTTCACATATTATTACTTAATTGCATAAACAAAGTGAGATTATTTCAACTTTTCTCAACCTAATGCCTCCAAATAATTTAAACTTCAGTTCCCAATCCTTTCTAGCCAATATGTAACTGAGACCTGAAATCCAACATTACTAGGAAGCAAGAAAAGTCTGATTCAAAATTCTTCATATTTCTTTCATTTATCAGAACCAAATATTGTAAACTACCTGAGGAATTTTTTTTGTAGCAAGAAGCAGTATAGAAATACAAAACACCATAAAACAATTGATGTATGTTCTCATGTATTCTGGAAGCAAAGCATCAGTGAAATCTATTAATTCATTCTTTTAGGGTACAAAGAACAAGAGAAGTATAGTGATTTTGCAACAGTGAATAAAGTATTTATTAAATGAAGCATTTCTCATTTGAGTGCCTCAATTAGAGGTAGGAAGAATTAATTTATGCCATTTCTTAAACATTCAGAATCCTGAAAGATTACACATGAAATAAAAAACATTCACTGGAGTCAAATTCTTTTACATAGAGATCTCTACAGTAGAAATAACCTAACAAATGCAGCACCATTACAAAAATAATACAATAAAATAAAAACATTAATATTTTCAAATATATTTAATTATATCATTGAATAAGTTTATTGATTTAATTAACCACTGAGAAAAAACTTTATAGAGTTTTTAAAACTAATTATCTATATTCAGCAAGTTTTAAGGGGCATGCATAAGCACACAATCGTGCCTACTGTCTTGAATTATTTGTACCTATTTCTTGTTTTCTTATTTATGTTACATATATGTCTATATTATATTTATTCGTATGTTTATTCTTATATTTATTTCTTCTAAGCGTTTGATAAATCAAATAAATAAATAAATAAATAAATAAATAAATAAATAAATAAATAAAGAAAGAAAGAAAGAAAGAAAGAAAGAAAGAAAAGAGTGCAGTCAAAGAAGACAGTTAAAGCCCATGAAATAGATGAGATCTCACTTGATATCCTTAGACCAGCTAGGCTAGCTTAATTGGCTGGATTATGTTTTTGGTCAAAAATATTGAGCTCTAGGACAAACATTTGGGCACAAATCTAGCTTAAGGTTTGATTTCCTAAATTGGTTTCTCACATAGGCAGACAGAATATAAGTTCCTTTTTAAAAAAAAATCCAGTGTGACCGATTGCACTGTGCAAACTGACAGAAAACTACTGTACTGGGTTATTCATAATACAATAGAAGCTTTTCAATTCAGCACAACAGCTTTCTTTCCATCATTTCTCTTCTTTTTCTGACAGAGTTAAAAATATTAGAAAAATGATCCCACCTTCCTTGCATGTCCAGCAGAGATTGATAGCTTGTTCATGAGATGCCAATCACAGGAAATGGATTTGGGGAAACAGCAGTCAGCACAGATGGGAGGCTACCAAGCAGCTATAAAAAAATGCCTCAATTTTTCATTTTCCAAAGAGGGAAAAAAAGGTCTTCTTTTAAAGATTTAGCTTTTAAAATGTCTACGTATGGAAGCATGACCATGTGTTTACCATGCATGTTATGCACTCTGCAAAACAAAGAAGGAGGAAAAGGAAAGCAAAGGAAGACATAAGAATGAAAAAAAAATGAAATATTATAAGAAGCGTAAGGTTACATCCCCTTGGTGAAAATACTTAAAATGCTTAACCATTCAGCTCCATCAGCTGAAATTAAAGAATTAAGCAAGAAAGAATTAGACATCAGTCAAATCTTTGGCAAGTTCCATGTGGCCATTTCTTATGCCAAAAAGTTTCTGTGTTTCTCAATTTTATTTTATTTTTTTCATTTTAAATATGGCATGCATGCTGACTTTTGAGCTTGAATCAATATCAGGATAATACCCATATGAATTTGATTTTCTTCCTGTGCTACAGTGATAAGGAGTAAGATTCAGAGCAAACATCATATGTCATGGGGATGTTAAGAAAATAAGCTAACAATAACAGATGCACCTTTCCATCTGGATAGCTAGGAGCTGTAACAGTATGTTGTAACCCTTTCTGTGTCTGTCCCCTGGTTGCACTATAGAATAGTAGAAAGAGTGCATGTCCTGATACTGAAGTAAACAGTACAGAGAACATTTTGTTAGATTTCATAGACTAATACAAGGTACGCTCTATGCTCAAAATGGGATCTGTCATAAATAATCATGTAAACTCTATGGAGGAATCAAAATGATGTTCAAAGTGATGCAATAGAAAAGCCATAAAAAAATTGGACTAGAGTTTGCATCCTCCTGATGTCTGACTATGCTGGCTGCACTGATGAGAGGGGAAAATGCAACACTTATAATGTTATAGCTTTATTTTCATCTTAAGTTTAGTTGTGAAATGTATTGATTGATTTATTGAATTTGTACACTACCCAGTAACTCTGGGTGGTTCACGCAAAAAAAAAAAAGTAAAAAGTATGGCTACTGTTATAAATGAGTTATGACTAACTATAGGGTTTCACTTAAAATTGTATAGCTTTTCCTAACTACATAATAGAATGCATCAAACATTTCCAAATAGCTTTAGTATGTTTTACTGTTTGGGGGGTGGATCAATACAGCCATGTCATTCAGACAATTTTATCCTTTTAATAAGATAAGAGAAGCCAAGCATTTCTAATTTGCATATAAAGATGTGTGAGCAGCAGGTTGTGTAAAATACAGTTATTCTCAAATCAGTGTGGGAGATATGTTCTATCAGGTATTGTGTGTGTCTCAATATCACTGCAGAGGGATGCAAAAGCCAATTTCAATCTTCCTTCCCACTGAACAAGCCCTTTGCAGAAACCCATACTGGGAAAAATTTCATTTTGTGTGTGTGGGCATGTAACCATTGCCTTCAGTGATTGAAGCAAAAGAGAAGATGTAGTGAAGATTTCTGATGGTCTGAAACATTTCACTTGAGGATATTTTTAAGGTATATGTATTTCCCAGTTGAAATTCTAAACTTGGTCTAGAGAAGAGTCTCCCTTTAATTGGACTCCATAAATCTCTGTTCAACAAAACAAAATATGGATGTTTTCAGGTTAAGCTCCTGAATGAATGAAAATATGAGAACTGACCTTTACATATAATTAGCAAATCCCCTTGGTACCAATTATCTAGTTTTGTCACGAGGTTTCACCAAGAATTAAATGATTCATTTATGGAACTCTGAAGGAGAATGATCTGAAGTGTTTGATTTCATTGCAGCCTGTTTGGCACAATTACTTCTTTGTAGAAACTTCATTGAGAACAGTTTTCATGCTCAGGAGAACAGCAATGGCATGTAAAGTGTATCTTTCATTCGCTTTTTATAAAACCAGAGTTTGATGGGATTTCCATCAAATTGTGTTTTTGAGGAAAACACATTTTGGTAAAAAGTACAAAACAGTACCTCTGGGGTCAATCTTATGATTTAGGGCAACTTTGGCAATTTTAAGCCTGGGGGAGAATTCTGGGAGTTGAAGTCCGCCAGGCTTAAAGTTGCCACGGTTGGAGACCCCCTGCATTAGACGAAGGGGATTTTTGTCCGAAATCTTAGAAAACCCATCACATGAATTAGTATCAGGAAGCTTGATAGATAAGTGTAGAAGAATAAAAACATAAGCAGTGCCTTGCTAGATAGGAGTTTTGGCCCATTTAGTTCAGCAGTCTGTTCTCACAGCAGCCCAAGGAAGCCCACCAGTTTTCCAGCAGATGACCTTCCGAGGCAGTTTCATTGCCATCCAATTTCATAGCTATTATCCCCGTATGACATTTTTAAAAAGCAGACAGAAAAACAAAAACAAACATGAGACATGTATTGAACACAATAAAAGAATAATTCTAAAAAAATCTTTGTTGATATAACACTTTGATTCCATTTATTTGTTCTAATTTATTTTATATTTGCTTGTTAGTATATTGTGTTTACACAGAGTGCCATTTTCACCACCAATGTTATGTGTGATAAATAGGGCTGATAACAACAGACATAAAGATATTTAGCAAACTTCCGTGGCTAAAGTGGACATAAACCTTGTCTCTTTTATATTAGAGTAGTACAATGTAGAGCAGGGGTGTCAAACTCGCGGCCTGCGTGCCGGATGTGTCACGTGCTGGCCCTGCCTCCATCTGGTTTAGCAAAGGGGAAAAAAGTCCCGATACATCACGTGACACTGCCGTGATGACGTGAGTTTGACACCCCTGATGTAGAGTAGTTCAACCAGCATGTGAGATGTCATCAGGCATAGTTAGAAGCAAAATCCTGAGGCCTGGTTGCCTCTCAACGGTACAGATGGAAGCAGGCATTTAAGGACACAAAGCTTCTAATAAGTAGGCTTATTGTGGAAAGCTAATGAAACCTTGATGAGATAATTCCAGCATCTACTATATATTAAATGTTTTGTTTATACTGAAATAAGCATTTAAGTTCTTCTCCTATTTGCACAATGCAACAGTCCTGAACTCACTCCCTTTTCTATGGGAGGGATTGTGTTCAACTACCTCATTTTATTAATTGTCTTGTCTGGTTTCAGGCTGTTTAAATAATTGTGCACAGGTGTCATTTATTCCTTATGCTCAAAACAGGGTAGCTTGCAGCATGCTATGACTTGTAGGTAGAAAAAAGAGTATTTGAACAAACCTAGTTCTGCTACAGAGAAACCTTGAGTCTTATTGATTGCATTTGCTAGCTTACTTTGTTCTAACAAGTTTTCTAGTCTTTGTCTAGGAACTGTCTTATTAATAGCTCTGTCTCTGCCTGAAAGCCTTCTAGTTTTACAATTGAACTGGGTAAAAAATATACCATCTTCGTTTTCCATCTTTAGTATTAGATTACTAACTGATAAATAAAATATACCACATTGCATACCTGGAAATGTTAAAAACATGGGCACTATCTGGCTATGAAATTAGATTAATTTTGGGAATTTGAAGGCTTCCCTCAAATTGCAACCCTCTGCACTAAAATAAAATAAAATAAAATAAAAATAAATAGAATAAAATATCTTCCATGTTCCTGAAATGCAGCTTTCTTGGCAAAATGGAAAACAACAGAAGTCCTGGAATGCCCTTGAATACCTTGGTCCTAAGCACGCCACTATGATTAATGCTAAGCATTATCTTGCTATGCTTCACAGACTTGTGCCTTATTAGCCAATCCATCACAAGGGAAGAAGCATAAAGCATGTTTCTAGGTGGTAATGAGAACAATGATATAAGGTAGGTAGTAATGGGGACCCACAGGATTATTTGAAGATTTATCTAGCTCACATTTCTAATAATGATCTGAGCATGAAATATTTAGAACTCATTTATCTTGGAAACAGCAAGGATTCATGTAAACAGTCTTGAGATTCTTTGGTTGCACTTGTGACATAATACCATGAAATGAGCTGCATATAAATTTGTTAAATTAATAATAGTCAGAATGTGCCCAATCTGACTCAACAATTTCTGTTTTTTGTTTTTCAAATAAATCAAAGATCAGCAAATGTGACAACTACATTTAAGCTTATAGATAGGCTGGGCTGCGCTGGGCTGGGCTGGGATAGGATGATAACCTTTTCTATGTACATAATGGCATAATTTAAAGGTAAATTTAGATGCCCACTCTCAAAAAATGTATATAAAACCATATACACACACAAATACATACACACACACACATATACATAGATGTACATGTGTGTGTGCGTGTGTGTGTGCATGTATGTATGTATGTATGTTATGGGATAGGACTAAAGTTTATACTATCTGGAAATAGAAAATTAATTTCACCAAAGTAATTTGTAAAGAAAAGGAAAGTTTGAATATCTGTGTGGTATGATGGAGAATTGCATGGCACATTTAGTGTGTTACTTTGGCTTTGGATCAGTTGTGATATGGAATATTCATTAAAATGTATTAAGTAGATGTATTGGGAGCAAAGGAGAAAAACAGGGAAATTGTCAGCTTCTTGTTTGAAACAACTAAAAATAATGTATAAAAAAATCATTGGATACCAGAGGTGATATTCAGCAGGTTCTGACCAGTTCTGGAGAATCGGTAGCAGAAATTTGGAGTAGTTTGGAGAACCGGCAAATACCACCTCTGACTGGCCCCGCCCCATCTACTCTCTGCCTCCTGAGTCCCAGCTGATCAGCTGGGTCTTCTTTTGTTGCCCTACACAGGAGAATGGAGCTGGAAATCAGGTTAGTTGGGTGGGGAGGAAATGGGGATTTTGCAGTATCCTTCCCCTGCCATGCCCACCAAGCCAGCCCACCAAGCCACGCCCACCAAGCCACGCCCACCAAGCCATACCATGTCCACCAAGCCACGCCCACAGAACTGGTAGTAGAATTTTTTGAATCCCACCACTGGAAACAACGCATAAAACTTAATAGCAACTAATTATGCATGTTGGGGGTTTTACACCCATCTCCTTTTGCTTTCTGTCATAGGCTCAAAAAGGCATATAATTAAAATCAACAATATGACTTACCGTAACTTGTATTACTGTTTTACAATTATACAGAAGACAAACACAGCAGCTTATATTATAACGTGTATTCATTTTTAAAGTATATCAATTTGGTAGTTGCATAGGGACCAAAGTGGTATAATTTATTATTTGTTGATGATTTTTAAGAAATAGATGAAAATTGCTGACAATATTGCCAATTTCCCCATTCTGATAACTGACTGAATGGGATTGTGATGAGAATCCCATGAGTCACAGCATCCCACAGTCATGTGATCACTATTTGCAGCCTCCTGCCAGCTTTTCCATTGACTTTGCTTGTTGGAAGCCAACGGTTAAGGTTGCAAATAGCAGTTACTGGACCATGGAGCACTGTAACATTGTAATTGTGATCTGGCTGCCAAGCACTCTAATTATAATCATGTGACCATAGGGATTCTGGGATGGCCACAACTACAAGGGGTTTAGGACAATTCAACCTGGCCAACTTGCCACAGCCAACTCACCATGGGCAACTCGCCGCAGCCAATTCGCTGTGGCCAACTTGCCACTGGACAAGAATTACTCTAATATTGAAGAAATGGTAGAAAAGAAGGCCAAAGGCAGAACAAAATGAAATGTAAATGACAACAATTAAAATATATTTTTAAATTTTTAAAAATAATTAAATTGAATTATTGAATTGTCCCGTGGCAAGTTGGCTATGGCAAATAGGCTATGGTGAGCTTATCCAGTGAGTTGGCAGTGGCAAGTTGTCCCATTCTGACTACAAGGAATAAGTCCCCTCATTCATTACAGTCACAACTTTGAATGATTGGTCACTGAATGAGGATTCTCTGTAATTCGGTTTTCAAACTGGAATGTCAATTTCTCCATAATTAGTAGTTATTGTTTCATTTATTTTTATGTTGAAAAACAAAAATTACCGATTAATTGCTCATTTGCACTATCCTACATTGCAGTTCTTGTCTCATTACTTTTCAGCAACTAGTGTTTATCTATTTCACAATCAATAAAACAATGTTTTAAAAACTTTATTTGATTATTATATTTGGTACCACTTACTGTTCTCTATATTTTTGTAGCACAGATGTATGGCTTTAATGAGTGTAGCTAACTAAATACACACACACATAAACATTTAAAAGTAAATGCAATCTTTTTTACAAGTCAGATTATTTTTCTTTCTGATTTGTACTTTGGTTATTATTAGGAGTTTACGTAACAATTCAAAATGCTTGCATTGTGTTTAATATTAGGTCAACTGTGGCTGTTATTAAATAAATAAGCATTTTGATTTGTGAGTCAATTTCATTCGTATGCTGCATTTTCTGACCCACCAAATTATTTCCTGACCATGCAATTTAAAAAATATTAAGTTGCTAGAGAGTACTATCATGATTCTAATTCCATGTTAATCTTGGTGAAAATTTGTGTCAGTTAGTACCATATCATAGTCTGAATTATTTACTTTCCAAATTTTGATTGCGTGTACAAAGTTGCTTCCAGTTTTTAGTAATATTGGAACAGCTGGAAGCATTTTGAGTTTGGTTTGGCAGAAGTTCCTAATCTGGCCTCTCTGTCTAGAAATAGAAAGTTCATGCATCTACCGTATTTATTCGAGTATAACGCGCAAAATTTTGTACCAAAAAAAGGATTTAAATTTTGGGTGCGCATTATAAATGAGGGCTGAGGTGGGGTGATGCCAGAGGCGTAGCGTGGGGGGTGCAGGGGGCCCCGGCCGCACCGGGCGCAACATCTGGGGGGGCGCACGTCATAGCCCGGGCTTGGGAGAGTCCTCCGGGAGTTACCGCCGCTGCCGAAGGCTGCTTTATAGTGGGAAGGCGAAGGAATTACTCTTTTAAGTTTTTCT
>JAOYMU010000192.1:84803992-84815027 GCA_025802295.1 Psammodynastes pulverulentus | reverse complement strand
CGCCTGACACCTCCGAACCCCGCCGAGCCTGGGACGCGTCAGCATCGGTCCACCAGCCCTGGAATTCGGCTGGGGACTCCTGACGAGCTGTCCGTAAACGGCAGGCGCCCTTTCCGGGGCACCTGGCCCTTAGGGGCCTCAGCGGCGTTTGGATTCGGGCGCTGGGGGCAAGGAAAAAGCCCCGCAGACGTCTGTTGCCGCTGGAAACCAGAAGTCGAATCAGTGGCTTATATTTTTGTTCATTCAGTGCGTGGAAGGATGGATAGACAGACAGATAAATATTGGGGGAGGGGAAATATAAACAAAATGGATAAATCGATATATCTTTTCACTTGCATAGATTTCTCAGAAATCTTCCATAAATTTAAAATGGTAGTTTTTACAGACTTCTTTGTGTGATTTAGATCTAAAAGCAAAGAAAAAAATGGCTTCCTCTTCTGAAAGCACACCCAAAGATTGATTGAGTCCTCACATTTACTGTATGTAATCACCCATCTTACAGAAAGTACATCCTCCCTTTCCTATCACTCTCTAACACTTATTCCTCTATTTCTTCCTAAACTTTGCAAGTCATGTAAATCATGAGCAGGGCCAGTGGTGGGATTCGCACCTATTTGCGAGAACCAGTTGTTAACTTTCTACGCAGTTCAGAGAATCGGTTTGTTGGAAGAAATCTCCTTTTTTTCATTTTACAGAGCTAATCCTGTAAGGAAGCCAAGAAGGAAACATTCTGGTATTGTTTCTAGCCTAATTTTTATTGCCCTGCTTACAGAAACTTCCACTTGGTTAACCCATATAACCGCTAAAGGTTCTTGGCACTATGCCCAGACTTACTGTTGCCTGAGCTTCACTCAGTCACATAATCACACAGCCATGCCTACCCAGCTGGTCTTAGCGCAGAGAACCGGTTGTTAAATTATTTGAATCCCACCACTGGTCCAATCCACTGTGCTGCAACATCTACGAGAACAGCTAGGTCTATAAGATCTTATAGAATGCCATGAAGGCAGGAACCCTATAGATCTCAGGGGGAGCTTATACCAAACGTTAGATGCTATAACAAAGAAAGCACACTTCCTGCATTCCCAAAAAAGAAACTGTTTAATCAAATTGTTGGTTCATATTCATTGGAAAGAAACCATAGGATATAGGTAGGCCCAAATAACCAGGTCCTCTGTTATGAAGCATATTATAGGTCATAACTATGAATCATACCCAGAAGCTTACTGGCAACTAATTCAGCTTGTTATGTAGAATTTGTCATGTGGGCACCCAGAAGACTGTAAGCATCATTTTCTCTGATGTACAAACTTGAATTATTTAGTTATACATTTCAGATGTTTTTATATTTATGCAGTTACCCTAGCTATCTTTTAGATCCTGTTGTTAATTAGGCATTTTTCTGCTTGAACATCTTATCTTTGATTCTTCAATCATTCTTTATTCTTCTGCTTGAATATCTTACCTTTGATTCTTCAATCTGTTCTTTATAGTGAGAGGAAGTTAACTTTGATGCAGACCTTAATAATAACCACTAGTGGTTAGTAACCAAGATCTAAAAAACATTCAACTCCAAATTCCTAATATTTCAATATACCAAGTTATACTGCTAACACACTGGGTTACACATCTGCTATACTTCATACACAGTAAAATATCCGAAGTTAGGAAGTGTTAGATTGAAAGCATTAAATAAATACCCAATAACAACAGTGGCTTAGAAAAGAATCCAAGACTATATTTTAATCTGATTCATTTGGTGCCAGTCTAAAAGCAAAATGCACATGCTTTTGAAGTCCTTTCTAAAGTTTAAAGAGAAAGAGAAAACAAAACAATGGATTAAATTCAGACATTTTAAAAAAATAAGACAGACTTTCTAAAGCACATAATATATACATAGTAGTTGTCTCTCTGTGTGGCACTAGAGATTTGATTTACAGATTGTATTGGCCACATAGCAACCTCTTAAAATTCTACATATGTCAGATGGTAATTAAGCTACAAAAAGCCTGGCTCTTCTCTAAGCGTTTTAGAGATTTTCACCACGCCATAGCAAATATTTTGCTTTAAAATTTGTAACTCCAAAGTGAAAGCCTCCAGAACTACCATATGTAGGAAGGATGTATTATATATTTCAGACCTTTCTTCTTTTTCCTCCCAAATTCACATTTTGAGTAACTTATAGATGACTTCACATATTGCACTAAACCATGGTTTATTTTTAAAAGCCATAGAAACTTGATTCATACAAAATGGTAAGACATGAGTTCTGATTTGTAAACCACAAATCAGTCTAGATGCATCCATCATTTAAAACCAAAATCAAAGTAACTGCTCCATAGAGCAGTTATGATTCAGTGATTTGTGCAGATTAGATCATTATTTCCCTAATGCTAATTTGGGGATAATATTTCTCCTGACTCCTGTTCTGGCTCCTTTTATAAATGCTCACTCATGCTAAGACTGAGTTTTTGTAGGAATTTCTGCCACATGTATGAATTGTGCTAATGTACCTTTTCATTTTAATGACTTGCTTATTAAAACCTTTTAATGCAATCTCTCACTACCATATTATTTTCTCCCCATTTTTACAATGGACACTACATACTGTGGGAATAAAGACAGACATGCTTGACAGAAGGAGTCTACACACCTCTTGATTATTCAAAGTTTGAATGCTGCAGTCATAGACCATTATGATGACGCTATTTCAATATATTTGGAAATGTACTGAGATGGTTAGAATTATTTATAAAAAACACCATCACCTCATTTAAATCATATGTCCATATGAGGTCAATGCAATCTCCAGTAGTTGTATAGGCAAAAACATTCCTGTTCAACTTTATACAAAAATAAAGTTATGTTATTGGTAATTCTTCAGGATTTCTGAAGGAGAGGCAATGAAGAATAAAATCTAGTTCCTAAAAAAAAGTGTTTATTTGCCTTCATTAAGAACACGGTCAAGAAATGAAGTAATTTCATGGCTCTGTCATACTATTTGGGCTTTGCATCAATATATCTTTATAACACCAGCTTGATATTTGTAATATTAATTAAATGCTGACCGCTGTATTGGTTACAGACCATAATAAAATAATTCACTTTCATTTGAAATGTGTGTTTTAATGTTCCATTTCAGTTCTAGTTAATGCATATGCCTTGACAGTATTTGCTGGCAACAAATTGACTCATCACCAAATTTCCTTCTCTAATCCAACACTAAGATTAAGTAGGGATCTTGGCTACGAAAAAAACCCAGCAACTTTGGAATTATCTCCTTCAGTACACATTGATTCACAATACTTGGATCAAAACAAGCAACAACACTTAGAATTGCAAAAGAGCTGGACAAAAATAAGTTTCCCCTTGGGAAATTAATAATGGCCTCTCTTCTCCCTTCATTACAGATGCAGTTTTGATCCTGTCTTTATTACTTAAGTTATAGAGTGGCATGCCTGATTAAAAGAACCACTGTAAAATCAATGTCTTCTAGTGACAGCATGTCTATAAATGTTCCTTCCTGTATTAATATGGCTGGATTAAACTATTTTTTTCTTATCCTCGTATAGCTAATTAGCATGTTTCTTTATTCAAGTACAAAGCACAGCGACACAATTTTGTAATCTAGCATCTGTCCCTTTAGCAAAAACAAGGATAGATGACAATACTTAAGCTGTTTCTATTTATCCTACAATAATTGATGAGAGGAACAATCTGAGGGAAGGTTGGGCATTTGAAAGAAGTCTGCTGTTGTGTTTTTCTGCAGGGTGTTTTTTTTTATTCTTGGCACCTTCCAGATGCACCATGGACTTCATGTCTCAGAATTCATAGCAATGCTTACTCTGGTTAGGGAATTTTGGGACACATCTGGAGGACACCCAGACTGGGAAACAAATGAAAAAATAGATATGGTATTTATGGTATCTATTGTAAAACTGGCATCACCTAGTAGATGCAGTTTTCTGATTAGAGTATTAAAGACAGGGATCACTGGTGTCCTGGAGGTCTGAAGGAAGATCAACGTGGTAGGGATGCTGTTGTGGTCAAAGATTAGTTTTGTACATGTATAGATTCTGCTTACACACAAGTGATGAGAGCTTTGATCATTTGCAGTCACTTTAATCTCCTGCAGACTCCTATAAATTGAGAAACATTTAGTGACTTAATAAGTTCTTCCAGTCTTCTCAATTGTGTACTTAAAAGTTCTACCTGACAAGTGAAGCTCCTTTGGGAAAAAGCTGCCCACCATTTAAAAATTCCAGGAAAACACTGAAATTAAAATGGTGCTCAGACTCCAAAATTAAATTCATACTGTCAAACAAGTTACACCTAATAGACAATCATATTTAGCGGCGCAACTTCTTGAAGTTTCTTTGCTTTTGCAGTCAAACATGATTTCTGCCCCATATTCGTTTCTCAAGTGTAAATCCATTTAGTAGCTCGTAAGTCTGGTTATACTAGGACAAATGAAGCAGAAAACAGAGGAAATGTGATATGTCAGTAGCCTGAATCATGTAGGTATGGCTAGCAATTTCCCAATCACTAGGTATGAAATATACATAATTTTACATCTAACATAAACTCAAGGCCATCAACACTTTTCAGACATTAGAAGATCAGAAATCCTTTTTCAAAAGAGGACAATTCAACATGTGTTCAAGATAATTAAGCCTCTCCCCAATTGCCTATTTCCTTCAAGGTGGAAGCTATATTTTACTAGTATGTATACAGGAGTTTTTCCCCTTTTAATTACCAATCCTGAAGCATGGGATTGAGAGGAAATTCATCCAGACTGAATCTCAAAAATATTTTGAAGTCAACAACCTATTAAGAATTATACCCTGTCTCAGTAACATAATGTATGGATTATACTTTTAAGAAATAGGGATAAAACATTTATAAATAAAACATTTATGTAAATAAAATTTAGAAGCAAACTTAGCATACTTTGTGCAACTTCCTACTTGCATATATGTTCATTTGTAAAACATTGCTAGGAGATTATGCATGCACACACACACACACAAACACACACACACACACACACACACAAACACACACTAGCAATGTTTTAGAAATGAACAGTATATGCAAGTACAAAGTTGCACAAGTATGCTAAATTTGCTTTTAAACTTTATTTTTTAAAAAAGAAAAAAATTGCAAATTTGACCATCCAAACAATGACAAGATGCCCTCTACCTAGAAGACACTGTTTCCATACAGAATAATTAGAGATCTAATTCTCAATTCATAGACAGACAGCTGCATGATAAACACTTACCCTGATAGAGAATTAATTAATAATCATATGGGTACTCAGTTTTGTAATGATCAGTTTCAAATGCTAAAATATAGCAGTAGAAACAGCTGTTTAAGTAAATGATGGAATTGTTCTTCAAACCGCAAAGTGCTTTGGAACTATAAATCAAACCTAAAGTGGTTTTGAAGCAAAAAAAAAATGAACAAGACTCATGATCATACTCACAGGTCTTTAAATTAATCAAAAGAAAACATAACTTTGCAATACAAAACACAGGCAATAATGTTTCTGTTTATTGTCCTGCTTATCCCAAACGTTGTAAGTTTGGAACAAGATTTATTTGGATAGTGAATGGTACAAATTGATCTTCTTCAACTGAATCTAGTGGCTTGGGTTCTAACTTGACCCAATATGAATGAAAGATATGTGGCAAAACCAGAAAAAATCTATTTCTTAGTAAAAGAACTTTTCTATGAGTGCCCCTTTTTTAATGAGTTATCCAGTAGGATTTGGGGGGATCTAAATCTCAGGATGTTCTGTAAGTAAGGCACTTCCTGGCATTCATCAGGTAGTAACCTAACAACATGCATGCAAGGTTTAAATATGATAATCAGCACTTTGAATGAATCGGATAGTGTTATCACATGCTAATACTGTAGTATCCTTAATTTGCATGTGTTGCTGAATTCTGATTAGCTAACCAAACCAAAAATTAAAAATATCTAAAACTGAAAATTAATGTGGAGAATTTATTTCCCCTTTTCTGCTTTTGCTCACCAAAGACAAAGAAGGTACCATTCGTTCCTGTTTCAGTACAGGTCTGAGCTCCCTTGTCCAGTAGCATATACTTCCAAAACTTGTTCTTATCTAACACTAACATAACCTGATTGGTTAATTTTTGACTTAATAGATGAATAAATATATACTTGATCAACCTCAGGCTCATCTTTTTTTTTTACTCACATTGGAGATATATTTATATATTTATGTTTAATATTACTTTATAACATTGTGTTTTTCCCCTTTTTTATCATAGTCTGTTAAATTCTTCAAACTACCAAAATGAACATGTGAGGAAAAGATGAACTGGGCTCAAATTGTCCTTCTGCACTTGAAAGGGATTGTGCTGAAATTTCCTGTCTGCTCTTCTGGAAGGCTAGTTCTGTGCTAGAGCAAAGCAACCAGCCCAGATGTCCACCACTCCACTTGACTCCCTCCCACTGCAGGGGATCTGCACCATACAACTCTCTTGACTGCACTGAAGGGCAGCCCAGCCAAGCACTCCTAGCCTACTGAAAAAGCTGCAGAAGAGAAGGCAGACCAAAATCAGACCAGGTTAGATCCACCTTGCTTACTTACATGCCGGTATTCCCAGAGAACCAGTCAGTTACACCTGACTTTTAGAAGGATGCAGATATATTTGTAGCTGGCAAATTTAGCTGCACCGTGGCTTTTTCAAGGATGTGAGTATATCCATAGCTTTCCTGATCTGCCCATCTCACCTCATCTGAGCCAAGCTTTCTTATAAATATGCTGAATTGAAGGAGAAATGTGGGTAAATGAGAGAAAATATAAGAAAATGGGGTAAGATTGCAAAATTATAAGGAAGCAGGGGAAAGTTTCAAAATGTATGGAAGTTATGACTGCTGCAAGACAGCAAGACTGCCAGGGTAACAGCTATGGGAGCAGCAACACCGCTTATAACTCTACTTGGAGCCTTGTATGATATGCAGCAATCACCCTCCTTATAGCACTGTTGGAGCTTGACACAGAAAGGAATAAGAACTGGAGTTTATCAGGAACCTTGTAAGCAACAAGCTGGGGGAAAAGGGTTATCCATACATAAGCTGCACCTAAAGCAAAAATTGACAGGTAAGCCTGCTGGAAGTCAAGAACTGGGCCATACATTAGCTTCTGAAAAGAAAAGGTCAAATAAGCCAAGCCCAAGGACTTATCCTGCCAAGCCAGTTAATTGTAGCTGGAAGGTTGAAGTTAACCCTATGAAGTCTATTCAGAATAAAATATATCTAGAAGGGCAAATGGACAAAAGAGTGGTAGACAGTTACATTGGGGAAAATTAGAAGAAGCTTTAAAAAAAATTGGTTCAAACCTTCCAATCAGTCCATTGTGTATCAATAGTCACAGCCAAAAGATCCCCCTTCAAATTCCTCATCAGGCTGCATTTACATCATGTATGACACAGTCTAAGTGCCAGATTATAATTATCATTCCATGTTGTGGTCTCCTACCTCATTACTATTCAGTGATCCGTAGTGATATTTAATAATTATTATTAACCACAATACATGAACTAGTTACCTGGAGATTTCATGAGATGCAACCCCAGCTATCTAAAGAGCATCAAATTAGGAAAGGTTGGCTGATGGCCGGTAAACATAATTAACAGTATGGCATGGGACTTGTCTTTAGATGCAATGGTTACTGCTTTCCTTTTTATTATTTGACGTTAATGGGAAATAAGAAAACACCAATGAAGTTTGTGTGCATATATATACAGAACTTGACAAGATTAAGTCTGGCAGAACAATGCAAGACCCTGGAGGCTTCAATTACACTGTAGATGTTATACAAGCATAAGATTCTAACACAGAAACACTTTCACTGGTAACCATAAAAATGCATTCTCAAAAAGCTGGATAAAGAACATAAGACCATCCTAGACAGATTAAGGCAAGAATGGGTTTCTTATACAAGTAGAATATATCATTTTTTCTTTAGCTCAGTAGCTGGAAGAAAGACAGTCAATCATATTATTTTAAAGGTAGCTCACTGATCACTCAGAAACATAAGTGGCCTCACTGTTCAGCTCAAGGATCCTCCGTTTACAAGATGAAATTCCACTGTGAAGATATAAACCATTATAACGAAAAACCACCATAGAAGATATAAACCACTATAAATTAAACATTTCCCTAATCCTTTTCTCTACCTATCTATCAATAGTCCAGTTTATGTTTATCTAGACATCAGGCCTAAATATTGAAATGTTGAAATGTCATTTAATTGTTGCTGAACCATGTCTAGTCGATGTTCTTCATACTATCACCTCTCACTGGGGTTTTTTTCTGCAGACTTTTTATCCTTGTGATCAAAGTTATCTTTAAAATCATATATGCTTTTCTTTTGTAGAATACCTTCCTTTTTCATCCTTCTGTTTCAGGAAAGTAGTGTTTCTTCCTGTGGGAAGAAAAAGATAGAAACCAAAATCAATCTGTCAGAACCTCAGTGCTATCACTAGTGGAAAAAGGGAAATAATGCCTCTGGGTTAATGTAAAAAGAAAATGGGGGAAGGGGAGGAAGACATCCATGTACAAGCATGTAAGAAAGAACAGAAAAGGCATAGGGTAGAAAGACAGTACGAAGAATCAGGAAAGGGCAGGCATTGATAGAATGGCCCAAATAGGAGGAACTAGCTAGCAAGATTTACTTCTTTTTTCCCAGATGAGAAAGGCAAGAAGCAAGAAACCACCAACTTGCAGTGATCATAGTATGAACACCTGGCCAACTCTGTTGTCAGCCAACCAAGTTCATCTGAACTGGAATTTCTGAAGTTCACTTCAAAAATAGCTGGGACCAATAACAAGAAACAAGCAGCTTAGGTTGCAGTGTGAAATCTGCTTCTGCCTTCCAGAAATTGTTGTCAACCACTTCAGAAGATACAGTAAGAGATAACTTCAGATCTACCATCAAAGAACTTAATGAGAGCAGCATTTCCTTGGTGATGACCTTGATATTTTCTCAATCAGATTGTTTAGTCTGTGTACTTAATCTTTTTATCTTTAATACTGTTATCTAATTTATTGTAACAGATGTTAAACAACTAGGATTGCATCCTGCAGAAAAATCCAATATTTCCTTTTTTTTTTAAAGGCAATCGTATTAGCTAATTTATGGAGTTTTTAAATTAAATCCAATTTTATATATCAGTTACAGATGCTTTCTGTAAGTATTTCTGCATGCATTTTAGAAAAGGCTGTTGATATATAGAAGGTAATCTTGTTTCACTGAACATACCACCTTAAATACGAAGTCATATTTAAAAATATATCAAGTGGTTATAGCAAAGATGCTACTAGGGATACATTTCTCCCATGTCTCAACCTGGCCTTTACAGACCAACAGTATTTGGGTGCAGTTGTAATCCACCATGGATCTTTTCTTCACAATTCTTTACCCCTTACCCCCTTACAACCAGTTACCCCCTTAGAATATTGCCACTGCTCTGTAAAATATATATTCAGTAGATACTGTATTTGTAAATTGTCAAGAACCCTAAATATAATGTATTCATGTTTCAATTTGTCTCAGTTTAGGCATAGTAATGTGTCCTATATTTTCAGAGAGGAAGACAGATGCTTAAGAAATTTATTTAATTTCTTGAGAATCCCTGTGTTTCTGGTCATCTTCCAGCTTAATCACATTCTTAATTCTTTCCCTTCTAAATAGAAACACATTTTTGTGTATTCAGCAAAAGAATGTTCAAATTTGGAGTTTCTTTGCTTCTGTTTTGGTTTATACTTCTCTTTGTTCTCATTTGAGGAAAATATCCATTTTGTAATAGAAGCCTTCCTTCTCTATTTTTCTTTTAAAACATTAGTTTATTGTGTAAATATCTGAAACAATCAAGAAAATATACCTGTGATCTAGAACAGGGGTATCAAATTGGTGGCCTGCAGGCTGGCTGTATCATGCACAGGCCATGCCCACCCTAGCTCTGCAAAGATAAAAAAAATCACGGGACATCATGTGACATCATATGACGCAATCGAATTTGACATCCGTAATCTAGAACAACCAATTTCATCTGTATCATTTAAAGTAACAGTAGCAATTCTGTTTTCTTCCCAACATTTTATTCCTATCCAAATCTAGAAAAGATAATACTGAAAATATGGTCCCTCCTTGCTCTGACTACATCATGCTCTTTATACAATCTTACACAGCATGAACTATTCATCACAAGGACAAACCTATACAACAAGCATCACGCTTAGTCTGATCCTTATTTCCAACAGAATGTGCATAAGATTGCACTCTATATTAGAAACCTATATTATTCAATATTTGTACATACAGTTTACTAGCTCTACTGAGAATCTGAGCTGAAATGTCTACCTCTTTCACCTATTTCCTCTATGGAGTTCTTTCATGCTTCTTAGTAGGCAAAAAAACTTGAAATGGAGCAAGTAATCAACCTTTTTTCCAATATTTCTAGCAGAGGTCATAGACAAGAATTGCTGCAGAAGCTATTTAATGTGCAAGATAGTCATAAAATTCCCATCATCCTTGATGCTGACTGTGTTGTATCTGAATAACATTAAGCAGCATATTGAATTGTTGAGCTGATTGGAAATAATGAAACCAATACATCCGGAATATAAAATACATTTGCAAGGAACTTGCTTTGCTTATAAATCACCAGAGTAGCAAAATGTTTAAACAGAGAAGATCAAAATGTGCATCGGAACATGGGTAGATTGATGGATCTAAATCAGTAGGATTTAAGTTAACAAGAAAACGTACGTATCCCTGAAAATAGTTGTAACAGCCAGTTAGTTAATAGCCCTGAAGCAAGTTAACTAATTTATAACATTATTTACACAACCAAAAAAGTATGTAAATATATATATAATACAAACTGGTAGTTAGGACTACATAAGCATACATACAGTGAGGCAAAAAAGTATTTAGTCAGCCACCAATTGTGCACGTTCTCCCACTTAAAAAGATGAGAGAGGCCTGTAATTGGCA
>JAOYMU010000192.1:84771840-84782615 GCA_025802295.1 Psammodynastes pulverulentus | reverse complement strand
GGGGAATTCTGGGAATTGAAGTCCTCCAGGCTTAAAGTTGCCAGGATTGGAGACCCCTGCTATGAACCATACTGTTCCTAGCACAATAGTAAGCCTTGTCAGTCTTTTTCTGGTAACATCAAGCTAGTCTTCATTTCAGGTAATAATTGTTGTTTTCTTTGCTCATACCTTGTTTTAGTTGTTTCATTTTTACTTACCAAAACTCATGGCACATTGATATGATCCAAAGCTCATTATGTACCTCTTCAAAATTACTGGCACTATTTCCCCTATGAACTGATGTTTAACCCCTCTTTCTTAGTTTCTTTACTACCCACAGCATTTGCTTTTAGAAACACCATCCAATGAGCTGCAAGTGGGTGCTTTGGCTGACTTTTTGCAAAAATTTGCTGTCGGATAGGAAAGGTGACTTTTGGCCTAGTTCAATAGTTCTAGGGAGCAAGTAAGGAATCTATTATTTGGGTGATACTATTTCTAAAGAAGGGAAATGCGGTGGCTCAGTGGCTAAGAAGCTGAACTTGTTGATCAAAAGGTCGGCAGTTTAGCAGTT
The DNA here is from genome assembly GCA_025802295.1 of Psammodynastes pulverulentus. Taxonomy (NCBI): domain Eukaryota; kingdom Metazoa; phylum Chordata; class Lepidosauria; order Squamata; family Psammodynastidae; genus Psammodynastes; species Psammodynastes pulverulentus. Next base: position 84,782,065 of record JAOYMU010000192.1, on the reverse strand, counting down.
TGAATCTCTGCATAACGGGGTGAGTTCCCATTACTTGTCTCAGCTTCTGCCAACCTAGCAGTTCAAAAGCACATAAAAATGCAAGTAGAAAACAGGGACCACCTTTGGTGGGAAGGTAACAGTGTTCCATGCGCCTTTGGCATTTAGTCATGTCGGCCACATGACCAGAGACATGTCTTTGGACACCGCTGGCTCTTCAGTTTTGAAATGGAGATGAGCACTGCCCCCTAGAGTCAGGAACAACTAGCACATATGTGTGAGGGGAACCTTTACCTTTACTTCTAAAAATAAAAATGCAAATAGTCTCTAAATAAAGTAATAAGAAGCAGTTGCAATTAAATGGAAAATATATACAATTTATGGCATGCATGCTGTCTGCAAGATCTCTTACCGGGAACTACTATACTCAAGAAATTAGAATGTACAGCAAAGTCTCATTTTAATTGACTAATTGAGGGAAAGGCTTTTGGTTGTTCACACATGACTATTAAATCAGAGAGTATGTCACTCATAATAATTCGTGTCATTTGCACACTTACGCTGCTACAATGACGTAAGCCATATCATTTATGCAATTTGCATAATGACATCATTTTGCAAATGACATTAACTGTGTAGAAGAGTTACCCATTCCATGCAAAGGCCATTACGTCAAGGTAACTTGATACAATGGCCCTCCCATGGGATGAGCTACTCTGAAAGAATACATCCACCAACTATTTTCATGTATATCTATTACCTAATACCTAATAAGTCGGAATGTTAATAATATATCTCAGGGGTCTCCGAACTTGGCAATTTGCTGGCTGGGGAATTCTGGGAATGGAAGTCCACAAGTTTTAAAGTTGCCAAGTTCGGAGACCCTTGATTTAGCTAATAAACTGCATAAATGTTTTGAAATAATTCTACTAAGAAAATACACCTATATTTAAAAAAAAATTATAAGAATTTCCAGCTTTTTATTTTAAAAAAGAGAACACTGGATGGCCTTAAGTGTTTGTTACTTCAGAAGCTTCTCCCCTCCCCCAAAAAACAATTTTAACACTTTCTTATTTATAATTTTTTTCTGTAGGTAGATGATCACTGCATTTTCAAACGTACTATGAAAACTTAGAGAATTCTCTACTTCATTACAAATTATACAAACTGGCTGCTTATTGTTACATGGTGTAGGTAATTTTAAAAAAAATTTGCTGCTATTCCTGGAGAATGGAAAGAAGTAAGATCTGCTTTACTAAATTACATTATGAGGTTACTAGGACAACATGGTGTTCCTAGATATTTTTGGAAAAATCAAAATCAAAAGCAGTGTCCCCTTATGTGATACATGTCATATATCACTAAGTAGCTAGATTCTGGATCTGAGATTTCATTTGCTAATGCTTTATTTGTACACATATTTCTCATTGTTCTTATTTCTGCACCTGAGCCTGAGATACAGCCAGCCACCTGCTGAGCTGAAACATGGCTGCCTAAGGAAGTCTGTGTCTTGGACTTGCTATACTTCTCCAGTTCAGAAGTAATAAGAACAGACAAAATGATCAAAGGGTAAAGATTTCTTGGTTTCAGAACAGATGGTCCATTGCAGAAAGGCTACAGGACAGATGGTTGATAGGACAAGAGGGATAATATGAGGAAAATATGGAAGGATGGTTTTTTAAAATGACACAATCCTACTATCGTAACATATGTGCATAGTGTCTTTACTTTGTTCTGTAAACACACACGTTAAACAGTATACAACAGTAAACCCTGATTTTTAGAATTGCATCCTTACTAGTCATGGAATGTTATTTAATGCATTAGAAGCAAGATAGTTAGCTACAAGATAAATTTATTATTGAAAGAACATATGGAGATGTTACAAAGAAAACAATTCTGCCACTTACTTAATCTATAAATTATTGTGAGTTAATGGTCTGAATCAGATTTGATTCTAGTAGCTGAATGGGAATGTCAAATTGATTCAGTTCATTTGATTGATTCAGTTGTCCAAAATAATTTAAATATCTAAATGTATCATGAAATTGAATTTATTTTATATTTGCAGAATCTTCAAAATCCTTCATATTATTGGATCATCTTAAATGCATCTATTCAAGTTGAACATTTAATATCAATTAATAATTCAGCAAAAAGAACTGAATCAAAATGAGATGCAATTGAAATACCTTCTTACTCCACATCTTTCTGTAGTCCTATTTACTACACTTTTCACAACAGACATGATTAAAATAGACATCTACTATATTTTCACCGACTTATAGATTTTCTTGTCCTCTATCTTTCATTCTCCTCACATTGATATTCAAATATTGTTTTTAAAAGGTTACTCATTTATCTCATTACAGCAACACCTGGCATAGTATTTGATATAAATCTAGTTAATAATGTGTTCCTTGTTAGAATTTTACAGAAGCAAAATTAATTATAAAGCCTTCTTTTTATTTACCACGAAGCTTTGACATATGTTCTCATCAATATTGTGTTTTATTTGCTAGCTATAATGGTGATAGGAGATGAGAAGAATGAAATTTACATGAAACAAATATGCATGAAAAAGCCAGCCATTTGATAAAAATAGCTGTCCGTATTATTTTTATGCCAACAAATCAAACATTCCCTTTTAATTTAAAAACAACTATATAAAAATAATACACTCTTGGAATATTTTATTTAATGTTTTATTATAAAAGATAATACAAAATTATTACAAAAATATAGTACCATGTTTTAAAAAAATAGAGATTCACTAGCAAAGTAGAAAAAATAATTTATGATCTCCTGCTAACTTCCCCAATGACTTTGCTTGTTGGAAATCAGCAATGAAGATCACAAATGGTAACCATGTGATCTTGACCATGTGCACATACTATGATGTCATAATTGCAAGCCAGGCATCAAGTACCTTGATCATAATCATGGAGACACTGCAATATCCAGAACCTGGAAGACCAGTTGTAAGTACCAATTAATCATGACTCTTGCAAGTTTTAATGGTGTCTGCAGTGGTCATTAAGATTACTGTGTTCCCATTTACTGGAAATGGAATAGGTTAAAAGTGCTCTATGTTCCTAGGTGTACTAAGGAATCAATGCATCTTTCTAAAGTTTTTCTTTAATCTTTCTAAAACTCCAATCTTGCTCTTCTTAATGTTCTTCTTGCATCTTATGAACTGTGCATGTTATGTAATACATTACTGTGCTTTGACAGTTTAGGAGAAGAAATGGGTGAGTCCAGGGTTGAAATGCAATTTTTTTCCCTACCAGTTCTGTGGGCGTGGTTTGGTGGGCATGACTTGGTGGCAGCGACCGGGCGACAGGGCAACTGGGTGGGTGTGGGCAGGGCCAACCATCATCCCCACCACTTCTCCTGAGCTGGGCCAAGGTGGTCGAATTTCACCCCCAGATGAATCTCTAAATCATGCCGAGGAATTCTGGGAATTAAATTCCACATATCATGGAGTTCAGAGATGGTATTCAACAGGTTCTAACCAGTTCTGGGGAACCGGTAAAGGAAATTTTGAGTAGTTCAGAAAACTGGTGGTAACCTTCCTCCAGGAGTGGAATAGGAATGGAGATTTTGCAGTATCCTTCCCCTGGTGGTAAAAATGTTTGAATCCCACCACTGATGGAGTTAGTAAGGCTAGAGAAATACTCCTTTAAATCTTGCTGCAAGAGAGAGATGATAGATAATGTTGAAAAGTGTATCTAAAATGTACCTCTAATGTAGATTATATGAACTATTCTTCCAAACAATCTATAATTCAGTTTTAACATTTGTATCACAACCATAAAAATGTAGGGTGTGCTTTATTTACTACAGAAATGCAAACTCCAATTTGAGGGCATAGATTTTTCTCTGAAGCTTCAATTTTTGAATAAAATTATTAACTATATGATTAGTGTGTATTCAGTGCATTCTCCTATGTCCTATTGAAATGAGATTGTGATGGAAGGTAGATTAATTTCTTTTGTTACTTTCTTTTTAAAAAAAAACTGTACACTTATAGTTCATTTTGAGACTTTAATGTACAGCCAAGTGTTTTTTATAATAGTTAATGGGGTGAAAATAAAATCTTGTAGGTTTAATGGAATGTGCCTGTACTGGGGTAGAGTTGCAAATTGGTATAAAAAAAATCAGATATCATGCATTAGAAATACTGCTTTTGAACCACTCAGGAATAAATACTGGATAAAAATAAGCTTTGAACCTTAAAATGCCCTTTTCATACTCATTAAGTAGCAATTGTATCAAGATGAAAATGCCAATCTACATGCCAAGATAGACTTGTTTTTCCTTAATGGAGTAATAGACCAGATCCCAACTCTCTTAATAAGAAAAAGATATGTAATTGTGCTTCACTTTGAATAACCCATTTGTCACTCTAATAAATTTCATAGCATGAAGTTATTTTGTACTTGTCAACTGGTATTTCAAATCAGTTACTACTCTTAGTTTTTCTTTTTCATCTTGAACTTAATTTTTTTTCAATGCAAAATAAAAAGGCTATTTTCAAAAAGCTATTTCTTTGAATTAGATGCTACTTCAGGGATGCTGGCATAACTTATACTAAAGGAATAAACTCAGGAGTGGGATCCTCCCAGTTCGGCCTGGTGCTGGCATCCTAGTAGCAAAATGTAGCCTCCACTCTGCGGAGAGGAAAAGGAAGCAAAAAATCCCACCTGCTCTGGTTCTTACCTTGTCTTTATCTGCTCATCTAATTGATGCTGCAGGCCTCAGCTGGTGGCTGGAAAGCGGTGTGCGTGCATGTTTCCAGTGCACACGCATGATTACCAAACTGGTAGCAGCATCAGTAAGATCCCACCGCTGAATAAACTGACTCAATTCCAAATCAGTTGACCAAAAACTTAATTTAATAAACAAAGCCAACTAGAAGCATTTTTTTCCTCATGTTGGAAGGATGACTATCACAACAACAAAAACAAACTTTTAGCAAACTATTATAATGTTTTCTTAATCTCAGTTTATTGTACAAATATCATTTTGTCTGTTACTTGTTTTTCACCAGAGTGACTAATCTCTCAAAATGTATTCTTCTTTCTGAAGTGAGAATGCACTCCACTAAGAGAGTTTATTCTACTTGACAATGGACATGAACTGATACAATGAAAGCAGTATGGAAATTCAAGAATATTCATATATCCTCCAACAAACTCCTGTAAATTTCATTGCTAGAAATGTCTCCTCTTCTTCCTGTTAATTTTAGTTTGATACTATTATTTTATTTGTTTCTATAATAATAAAAGTAAAGTCTATTTAAAAGGAATAACCAACTACTTATTTTGGGTTGGTCATAGAAAATTATTAGATGTGTCTTGAGAATATGATTTTTGGGAAAAGATATTTAAAATCTACCAATTATTAAATCCATTCCACCTCTTTCATCCAACAGAAAGAGAACTACAGCTTCCTGCGACAATATTTAGAATTTCTGTATTGAATTACCAAATGGGTTGAATTAATTTTATTATGTGAGATTTGCAGCTTAGCCCAGAAACCCATTATGCTGAAATAAATGTAATTCATTATCCTGATAAATTTACAGCAAATGAGTGCTATAAGGATAGTTTTCAGTAGTCTCCAAGACTGCTTGGTCTTTGCTTCTGTTTTACAGTGGAGTTCGGGTCAGAAACTTTCTTATACAGAATTAAAATCACAAAGAACAAAGGTTTGCCTTTGTTTCCTTTATTAATACAATTAGCCAGTTTGATCTAGTGGTTAAGTCACTAGGCTAGAAAGCAGGAGACTGTGAGTTCTAAGTTCTGCTTTAGCCATGAAATGCAGTGGTGACCTTGTCCTGATTGGTTGGTCGGTCTGTCTGTCTCTTTCTCTTGCCTCTTAGAATTGCTATTGTTGGGAAAATAGGAGGAAGGTCTGTTAGATATGTTCACTGCCTTGAATAAACAATAAAGGCAGAATATAATTTTTTTTTAAAGGCTCCTATAAGGATGTATCAAGAGGCTCCTTAAAAAAATCAACTAAACAATGTCACCATTTCCTAGATATTGTGATACTTTTCTAATATGGAGTAGCCAAGGAAAGTGTGTGTGTTTTCTTTAACAGCTAATTTTTCTAGAACCTTGGAGTTACCTACCCACTCTTCAATTAAAACTCAAGGGGGAGAACTTTTTAGATCATCAACTGCAAAGTGATGGGAAAATGTTGGACTGAAACATATATAGTATGTTGGAGAACAATAGATTTGAAACAAAGTGTACTTGAGAAGAAAAGTCCCTTTGCAAAACTTTTTCTTTAATCCTTATCTGTAAATATACCAAACAAAAGCCCTAATTTTGTGTGTTTGATCTCAAGATATGCAACTGTATTAGAAGTCAAACCAAAAGCTGAATGAAATCAGAAGTGAACATCAATTAATTCTTTGATTTGCTATCATCTGCATACTGCATACTGTATACAATTTATTGCCCTACCCCAAAAGTTTAATAGATGATGCTGCCTTTTGCAAACATCAACAGGTGTTTAAGAAAAAAGGGATCCAGGTAAGCAGCAGTAATTAGAAAATATCTGTGAATTTTCCACTGGAAAATTGTTCATGATAGCCACATGTATGGCCTTATTTAAATATTGGGGGGACGTGCATTCATCCAATTATGTTAGCCAAATATCTAAAAGGTGGACAGAGTCTCTTCTCAGTGTTTATTCCTTCATGTATTGTTTTTATCTCTGAACTTGAAAATAATCCATTAATGTACTGGTCTCATATAACAAGAGTTCAAGAAGTTCACCATTCATACTAAGTCAGCTTCAATATTCTGCCTAGAATAGTCTTAAAGACAGAATGATTTCTGTGTGATAGCACTTATTCCTATTTCTTTATCTGGCCTTCTAGGATTTATCCTCTTGAGACAGTCCTTCAAAAAAAAAAACCCAACCAACCCTCATCTTTTTATTGATGTATTTATTACAAGAAATCTTTCTTGCTAGATTTTATGCAGGTTAAGAGCTGCTGACCTTTAACCACTTCTCTTTAACTGATGCCAATTATCTCTCAATAGCTACAGTTCTAGCAATGATTTTTCCCATCAGCAAGGGATGGGAAACAGAAAATTAGAAAGCAAAGACTTGAATCTAACAACATTGTTACATTTATATCTCCTTCCTACTTTTATAACCATTGTAGATAATTTTTCTTAATTATGAGTTCTTGCTTAGAAGGAAAGATATTATATAAATGCATGTCTTTAATTCATTAATTTTTTTTCAAGAACACAGCAATAAGTACATACCAATTGCCAAGTGTTTGAATTTTGATCATGTGACTTGCAATGATGCTGCAATGATCGTAATTATGAAAAATCGTTATAAGTCACTTTGTTCAGTGCCGTTGTAACTTTGAATGGTCACTGAACAAATGGTTGTAAGGTAGTCCTTGACTTACTACAGTTCGCTTAATGACCATTCAAGGTTACACCACCACTGAAAAAAGTGACTTATGACCATTTTTCAAACTTATGATCATTGCAGCATCCCCATGATCACATGATTTTTCATTCAGATGCTTGACAACTGATTCACATTTATGACCGTTGCAGTGTCCCAGGATCATGCGATCCATTTTGGCGACCTTCTGACAAGCAAAGTCAACGGGGAAACAGGATTCACTTAACAACTGTATCAATAATTTAACAATTGCAGTGATTCACTTAACAAATGTGGCAAGATAAGTTGTAAAATGGGACAAAACTCACTTAGCAAATTTAGAAAGTTGGGGGCTCAATTGTGGTCATAAGTCTAGGACTACCTGTATATGGCAACTCACAGATAGGGAATATATATTGAATATGAAGTTATGGGGGAATAATCTTGTGTTACTAATGAAGAGTTCATGTACAGGAAAATTACAGCCTCTTCAGAATCACAGAAGGTAATGAGATCAATTATTAATATTTCACTGTTTTCAAATTAATCTTACCTGAATTAAGGCAGCCTTTTCAGTTGTTGTATAATACAGGTCTTTTGAGTTTTTCGATTAGACATATCTAACTTTACTAAACTTTACGTTTATACCAACAAAACATTACAATTATCCAAGTTATCACAACCATTTATAGTTCTAAAATGTTGTAATATTCCAGTGTACCATAGTTTATACAGTTGTTTAATATATTTAAATTCAGCAACTTATTTTTTTTTTAAAAATGGGATATTAAGCTTAAATTGTATGTACTATAATTACTAATAGCAAAACCTGGAATTTTTAGTGGAAATAGAAATATGTATTATTTGCACAACAGGAGAAAAATGGATTTGGTTAAGATGGTAATGTAAATTGTTTTAAATACAGATATTTTCTTTGGTCTTGTTTCTACTGGGATGTTACTTCTGGTCTTTATGCCTGGAAGAGAAAAAATGAATTTAGGTTTGAACATTTAACATTCACGTAGTTCTAAAACCGGCTTACAATAATTATTGGTAATGAAAAAATTTGAGGTTGTATTTATATTAGTATTTTAGTGTGTTGGAAAGAATAAAAAATCAACATCTTTGTTTTCCCTTTTTTAAAATCCCTTCTTTTAACTCCTTATCTTCATTATATTTTATCCTATAATAAACCTTAATAAAACTTTAAAGGGAAAAAACTGGAAATAATTATTAGTATAATATTGCAAAATTCTTCCAGGAAGAAAATTTATATTCAAGCAGTAATCAGATAAACTAAGAAAGCAAAAAGAGTTTATCTGTCTAGCTATTCTTATAGTAGTTTTTAATATTTTTTCCATTTTTGTGGTAAAAGTGACAACTAAGTACAGCTGTTTCTAGCAGTCTTTTGATCAATGTTTAAACTTTGTTATTGTTCATTGAATGCAGATGTAATGCCATTCAGTCCATTTCCTGAAACTTACTGAGTGCTGGAAGGACTTACCATTTTCAAACACTATTTATTTATTGTTCTCTGCTGATGGGAGCAGGGATTGTTACAGATGCTGTTGTGAGTTCCTGGAGAAAAGGCTAGTTATAAGGTCAACAAATAAAATAAATAATTCATATTTTTAACAAGTCTGGAATGTATTTCTGAGTTCTGAAGATCTGGGAGATTTAGAAAGAGGCATTTGTAATAACTGATGCCAGATTATGTGGGAAATGTGAGCTCCTATTTAAGTTTCCGCATTGTCACAATTTGAAAATATGCCTTGCACTCTCCACAATTGTTCATTGTGAGCTTAAATGAGAATTAGTGTATCCTCTAACCTTTTCACAGTGTATACAATATCTGGCCAAAATAACTTGTTTATTTTTATTTTTTTATTTGTTACCTACACAATTTGCAATATGGACAGAACTCCAACTATCACTCTGGCTATTAAGAAGTTTTACCCAACTTTTACTGACATCACTTGCATTATTCCACACAGAGGTGGTATTCAGCCGGTTCGGACCAGTTCTAGCAACCAGTAGTTCCGGTGAACAGTTGACCCTGCTCACCCGCCCCTGCCCTTTCCTGTCCTATATTTCCCTGTTTTTTAGCTCAGCTGATTCGCGCAGCACAGTGGATTGCCACGCCTCAGCTGTTTTACTCACCAGCGCTGACATAGAAGGTAAGTTTTTAAGCTTAAACCGGTTGCAACCCACCACTGATTCCACAAAGAAAAAGATACTGGTGACACTCATCTCTTATCACCAGTAAAATCCCTTGTCATCAGCAGGATGATCTATATGGCTGCCACTGAAGACTACTTAAAAGCTGTAATCAGTACAAAATGCAACAGTGATTAGAATAGCATAACACCAGTGTAGCAGACATTTCATTTGTTGCTAGCAGATTTCCAAATACATTCAAAATCCTGCCATTACTTGTAAAGTTCTACCTGGCTTAATATTTAAATATCTCCAGGACCATTTGCTTCAAGTAGAAACTTTTAAATGTACAAATCCCAAATGGGGATGTTGAGAAGCGCCCTGTGTGAGTTTTTCAGAGGGGAAATAGAATAGAACAACAGAGTTGGAAAAGACCTTGGAGGTCTTCTAGTCCAACCCCCTGCTTAGGCAAAGAACCCTATGTAAAATAATGTTTTTCTGTTTGTGTTCCATCTCTTTAAAATACTCTTTCTCTGGAGATTTGGATGGTACTCTTTCAGATAACCTTAAGGAAGATAGCTAAAACAGTGCACTCATATTGAAATGTGTACTGTACAATAATGATTATTGCTGGGTGTGGGCATTAAGAGGTGGATATTATTGT
>JAOYMU010000192.1:84497538-84508451 GCA_025802295.1 Psammodynastes pulverulentus | reverse complement strand
CATAGCTGGCGTGGGGAATTCTGGGAGTTGAAGTCCACAAGTCTTAAAGTTGACAAGTTTGGACATCCCTGTACTAGAGGGAAAAGGCTTTAAACATTTCGTGATAAATCATTTTGCCATGTTAAGAAGCAGAGTAGATATACTGAACAAGATGATCATTGATTAGACTTTTTTGTGTGTTCCTAAAATACAAGGTGTATCTGTTTCCTTAGGATCTGTTGTGACATCTTTGTGTCACAATATTGACAGCAAGACAATATTTGAATTATTTATTTTAGAAAATACATTTTTCATTTTTTTTATGTGATATCTTTCTAGATGAAGGAAGCTTCTCAAACTGTAGCCCTTCGGTATTTAATTTTTATAATTATCTAAGGACGCATCCTCTGTTGCTGAGACGCCATTTTGGGTCTTCTGATTTATCTTCCACAAGGATATGTGTAACAGGAGAAAATGTGCTTGCAGATGAAATCAACTTAGAGGAAAGAAAATTATTCTTTACTGCAGCATATACACATTTGAAATCTGGCTGTCCAATGTTGGCTTTAGAAGTATTATCAAAGATGCCTAAAGTGGTCAAAAAGTCAAAGTGTTTAAGAAGAACATTTAGTTTAAGGAACACTAGTAAAGAATGTTCACCCTCTTCTCCGATGCCAGTAGAATCGAAAGATGTCCAGTTTTTCAGGACTGACAGGTCAGAACCAGTGCTAAATGGTTTAGGACCATTATCAGATGCTTCACCAGACAAACATTCAGATTCTGAGGCTTTGTTTGATTGGAGTCAGCCAGCTGCAGTCTTCCAAGATGACCCATTGGAATTACAATGGGACAGTGACAAAGATGAGGAAAGTGAGGAATCTTGCCTTGTAATGAAACCTTTGCAGAAGATAGCAGATGGAAAAACAAATGAAGTTAGTTCTGGCTGCACTGAAACCTACAGTTCAGGAGGTGAAAATGATGTCTTAGCTTCCTCAGAAGATATCATTTGTGTACAGTTGAAATTTAGGGCATGCCTGAAGATTCTTACAGAGGAACTTCGAACGTTATCCACTGGCTATGAAGTAGATGGTGGAAAATTAAGATATCAGCTGTATAATTGGCTTGAAAGGGAGGTGGTAGCCCTTCAGAAGACATGTGAATACAATATTGAATTAGATGATTCTCAAAAAGAAATTATCCCCATAATGGGTGAAAATTCCTTAAATGAAAAAACTGAAGACCTTTCAGATATACAACTAAAGGAAAATATTCAAAGAAGACACTGGCTTATAAAATACCAATCACTTTTGCGAATGTTTCTTAGTTATTGCATCCTCCATGGGTCTCATGGTGGAGGCTTGGCATCTGTACGAATGGAACTGATTTTGCTTCTGCAAGAATCTCAACAGGTAAATAGAGGTTTTTTTATTGATTGGGCTTGGGCTTAAATAATACATAATTTAAATTAATTACTAGCAAAGTTACTTTTAGCTTTTGTGCTTATACCAATTTGATCAAATATTTCTGGTCCTACATCTAGAATGCTAGATTGTTTTGAGCTATATATTTATAATGATGTTTTCAGAGAAAAACCAGTAAATTCCAGATAATTTTTGCTCAATAAAATTTTCTAAGTTCATGCTTCCAGTATTTGAACTTAAGTTTCCTGAAAATGAAAATTGAACTGGAAGGTTTTTTTTTTGTTTTTTTGTTTTTTTTGGGGGGGGGGGGGATTGAAACCTTAGCCTAGAAAACTCAAAGTTATGTTTCCTATTAGTCACTAGGCCAATATTATTGTTCCTCGACTTTATTGCAGCCTGAACAAACTTTTTCCCACAAAAAAAGCTGTTTTCCTTATTTTCTTCCACCTTTAGTGGTATTTTTGGGTGAGAAAGGAAAAATAATTATTCCAATTAATATTATGTCAATAAGTCTGTGTAGGTATAGAAAAAAATCATCTTTGTAGGAAATTTGAAAGTCAAATTATACTCTTTATTTTTCATCCTATTTATAAAGGAATTTTCGGAGCAATCTTATAGTAATATTGTATCTGAGCAGAGCACAATACCTCTTCTTTTTGCCTGTACTGCAAGTGCCAAAACAGTGGTGGCCAATCCATTATTGCATCTTAGTAACCTGACACATGATATACTACATGCTATTCTTTCTCTTGACTCTCCACCTCACCCAGATGTACAGAATAATAAGGCAAGTATCTATAGTTTGACAATTGTTATATATTTTACTGATCTTTTTAAAAAGATTTGTAATTACATTAATTGTTGTAGTTATACAGCCATATTAATATTTATATGTATATTGGGAGTTATTTATTTTAGGTTTAAATGAATAGTCACCTAATACCTTGCTTGAATAAGTAAAATGAATACAAAGGATTCAAGATCATATGAATAATTTTGTCTGAAATATGTGTTTCTTCCAGATACACGTAATGCACACATTAGCAGCATCCTTATCAGCTTGCATATACCAGTCTCTCTGTGGGGGTCATAACTGCAGGTAATTTTTTTTTTTTACAAAAATAAGTTTTTTGGCACAATGAGAACAACATTTTTGTTTTTCCCTTCTGTGAGGTAGAATCAAAATTTGGTATAATCCAACAAGATTATACCTTGCTTGTACAGGTAGTATTTGACTTACAACAGTTCATTTAGTGACCAAAAGTGGCTTATGGCCATTTTTCATACTTACAACCATTGCAGCATCCCCATGTTCATGTGATCAAAATTTGGATGCTTGGAAACTGATTCATATTTATCATCGTTGTTGTGTCTCAGGGTCATGTGATCACCTTTTGCAATCTGACAAGCAAAGTCAATGGGGAAGCCAGATTCACTTAACAATTGGGTGACTAAGTTAAGAATCTCAACAATTCATTTAACAACTGTGGCAAGAAAAGTTGTAAAATGGGACAAAACTCATTTAAATGTCTCATTTAGCAACATAAATTTTGGGCTCAATTGTGGTTGTAAGTTGAGGACTACCTGTATTCTTCAAAAATAAGGTTAATTCTCTGATAATCTAAAGTACTAGGACCTCAATATAAGAAAAGTTATAATTCATCAATACCAAGGTTAATTTACAGTATGACATTCATTAAAGATTATTACCATTATTATTGCCTATGTCTTCATCTCCAGATTACATTTCTCTAGTTTGGGAATCCATACTTTTTGACATAAATTTATATTTAACTAACTATAATACTAACAAATACGTTTATTTTACATTGTTAGTTTAATCAGTCTACTTGGCTAATGTTAAATTGGCTAATTTAGTTAAATTAGAAATATAACAAAGGCTACAAATTCTTAGATCAAACATAACAAGAAACTGATTAAAACAAACCATAGCTTTTTACTGAGGTAGATCTGGCTTGTAGATATCCAAAACTGATTTTTTTTCTCATTATATTTTGTTGTTTCCTGATCACCTCTGCTAACATCACATTACCTGTATTAGAAAACATTAGGTATCTGAGAAATGGCAAACAGATAGAAGGATATATAGGTTCCTAGTTTCTCATGAATTATATTACCAGTAAAGGGCTAGGTGTACTCTTTCAAGCATAGTTTGAATCTATTTATTATTTGCTACTGCAGAAATAAAGTTTAGAATTCATATATTTCAAGCAAACATATGAGCAGAGGAATTTTTTTTTTCTTTTTGTGACATGTTTCTCAAAGCATAGACCATCTTATTAAATATTTCCTTTAAATCTGCTTTTTTTCAATATGATCACTCATAACAAAGAGTTAAGATTCTATGTCATAATGATGAATAACCTGAGCAAATATTAAGACAATTTTGGGTTCTTTTATGTCTAATATTTTGACACTTTCACAAGAGATTTTATGAGATTTTGAAGGTCATTTAGGTTGCAATGTAAGAGCACATTTGATGCAGTGGTTAAGGCATAAGGCTAGAAACCAGGAGACCATGATTTCTGATCCTGCCTTGGGCACAAAGCTAGGTGGGTAATTTGGGTCACTTTCTCTCACTCCTAGGGAGGAGACAATAACAAACCACCTTGTCACATAAACTGTTGGACTTCTCCAGGCAGTCTCCAAGAAAATTGAACAGGAAAAATAAAACAGCTGCCATGTAACTATGAGACTAGTTGTCAGTATTTTAGGGTTCATGCAAAATAAATGTGTGTACTATAGAACCATCCATAGACTTATTTCTACATGCCATTTCCAGCGCTATGTATTTATCTTTCTCCACAAAGGTTAGGAAGAAGCAAAGAAGTCCAAAAATTAAATCATGTACTACTTTCTGTTTCTGAATGTTAAGTTTACCTGATCTTAGTATTATATCACTAATGTATTCAGTAATCAATCTTAGTTTGAAGCTGACTTTAAATAGCAAGCCTCATAATAACATACTACAATGCAAAATTTGTGTAGCTTTTCAGCAGCTAATGTCATTAACACTCTTGATTAGAATATGTCGGAAATAGTTAAGCTAAGTAAATCATGATTGACCATTATATTCAAACAATACCACAATGAATACTGATTTTTACAATTTTTTAATAGTTTATTGCAAGCAAACCAATTCACTGGGATGATTTATCAGACATTGTTGCTCTCTCATCGGCATTCTCTAAGAACAGCAAGCTCAGATGAAACAGTAACACCAAATACTACGCCAGCTCAATGGCCAGGTAATCAAGATTTAATTTTCTCAATGAACTTTTGAACTGCCTGGCTTCTTTGAAGTACAGTATATTGTTCTGTGTTAAAACATCGAGTTTAAAATAGTTTCTGTCCTGTTTCTTCTTCTGATATGACCCTCTGGCTATTAGTTGTTTTTTCTTCCACTTTAAATTAAATACAATATTAGATAACCTCATGGGAATTAATTGTCTTTAAAAATTAATGCCTAATACATAGATAAATATAAGGCATAATGTGATTGTTTTTAACTAGCTTGTTTGGCTATTTTGGGCTCTACAGTTAAATTTAATTTCCTTCAGATTAATGTATCTGAACCAGGCCTGTCCCATTTAGTTTAACCAGACTCACCAAGTTAACCAGATTCACTCTGCCTTGATTAATTAGTAAATATGAAAAAAAAAACACCTCTTGACTTTAGTGCAGAATTCTCAACCTTTCTGGTTGGTGACCTGGACAGGGAGAGGGGCAGGCACCTTTACACGCACATATGCATGCAAGAATAGGGCCGCATGCGTGCAAATGGGGCCATGACTGCACTCATGCTGACACTAGCATTCGTGCACGAGCATGGGTTATGTGCACACACAAGTGCACACTGGCCAGCCACTCACACACTCCAGTGGCCAAGAGGCCATGGCCCAGTAGTGGGCCACAGACCACAGGTTGGGGACCCCTGCTTTAGTATTCATGATGAATGCAGCCCATGACCATACTGTGTCCTTCAAAACTAGATGTCAAAATGAATTCTGGTGAAGAGTTTTAATATGAACCTGTAATCATAATTTTCTTGGTAAGCAACAGAACTTACAGATTTTTGTATTATCCAAATCCATGAAAGATGAGTTATTTCATCCACTTCCTTTGACATTGCTGCAGTGAGTGCATCAGGTTGACTTTTTGATCATAAATACACTAAGAAAGTCAATTAGTAATAAGACAAATAATTTTTAAAAGAAAACATGATGTAGAATTTTGTAGTTCAAAAATAAAGCATAAGTCAGTTGCAGTACAGTAAAATGATTAATAAATGAAAATAGCTAAATCATAATAGGATAAATCAGAAACAAAAACAAATTGCCAGCTGTTGCAAAAGGCATATAAATTTAAATCAAGTAATAACTAAAGGAAATTCAGAACATAGCATGGGATGCTTCTCTATTTGGGAAAGACTATAAAAATGCATAGAGTTTATAATAAGAAGAAACCTGGAAACATATCTTGTAATCTCCAGAAAATCCTTTCTTTTCCCACTCAGCCAGTGATTCTTCAATCTTAGTAAATTCCAGATTTGTGGATTTTGACTTTCGGAATTCTCTGTAATGGTCATACTGTTTGGAAGTTCTGGAGGTTGGTTCAGACTTCTGCAGTTGCCAAGTTTGAGACATTATCTAAACAATATTTTTATAAATGTGTTTATTTCAGTAAAAATGGTACACTAATATTATCAGTGCCCCTTTATAGAATTTTAGTGTTTCTGGAGATAATTGCAAATGGCTTCTCTAGTCTTTCTATGTATATGATTTATCACTAAATGGCGCTTCCTATCTATTCAGGGATAATGGATTTAATACAATTACTGAATCAAGCTGGGGAAGAAGCTCAGTCTGGGATCACAGTTTTGCTCTGTGAAATTCTTACGGCAATCTACCTTAGTCTCTTCATTCATGGTCTAGCAACACATTCCAGCAATGAATTATTCAGGATTGTGGCCCATCCTCTTAATGACAAAATGTGGTTTGCTGTCTTTGGTGGTGGTGCAAAGATTCCCAAGAAAGGACCAATTCAAGAAACAACCAAGATGGGTTAGTACATTATTTTTTTCTGTATGTAAATATTTACTGAACTCTTGTTTCTTTCTAGTTTTTATACTGTCTATGTTACCAGGGTGGTGTGGTGGCTCAGCATTTACGACGCTGGGCTTGTTGGCTGGAAAACAGGTAGTCCAGGTTCGAGATGTGAGCTCCACGTGATGGGCTGAGCTCCCATCCTCAGCCCGGCTCTTGCCGACCTAGCAATTCAAAAGCATGAAAATGCCAGTAGATAAATAGGTACCTCTTTAGTGGGAAAGTAACAGTGCTCTGTGACATCATTCTGGCCACATGACTGTGGAAATGTCTTCAGACAGCACTAGCTCAATGGCCTTGAAATGGAGATGGGCCCTATCCCCTATGGTTGGCAATGACTAGCAGAGTAAAATCCACAGGGACACATTTTTTTATGTTATCGTACAGTGACAGAGTTCCTATATAATACTAAACCTTAATTATCATTACATACATGAGCAGAAATATCATTACATAAAAATTGTATTTTGTGTATCCATCTCTTCCTTCCAATTTAAGGAAAGAATAAACTAGACTTTATTGAAGTGTTGATTTATTCCTTTTGAACAAGAAAATAAACGTGAAAAAAATCCTGAGTAAACAATTTGGGAATAAGATATACCTCTTGCTGGCTTGTTTAACAATGACAGTATTAGAATTTTGTGGAGGAAAAAAAGCATACAAGTAAAAGAGTGAAAAATCAGGTTTCAATAAAAATCAGGAGGATTTCTATTAGTGCATGTGGCTTAATATTCCTGTTGTCAACAAGTAATATACGGTAACTTCACTTTTGATGCATGCCTACTTAGGGGAATATTCAAGGAATCTAGTGCAGCAGTAAATAATCTATTCATAATTTTAATATAAGTAAAATTGTTGCCTTATGAATGTACACAGGGAGTCCTAAATAAATTTGAAAAAGGTTCTGTTTGGAAAATTAAAATCATTTTCTGTTTGTAACTTTGTAATGTTGACAACATACTGGTTGAACATTTAAAAATGTTGAAAAGTTTGTTTTCTATTATATATGACAGCAATATTCTATCTAAGCGTAGTCTTATGTTTTCTCTCTTTGGCAGGTAGGCACTTCCCTATGCCTAGCCCACACCAGGTAGTAGTATTTTCTATGGAATGCGTGGGGTTTACCAAATCTCTAACAGCCATCAGTACTCATAGTCCTACCAAACTTGCAGGCAAGATGCTAGCTTCAGTTCTAGGCATTTGAATCTAGTGTTCATATGTAATGTGACCTTGCATAAAAAAATAAGCCAAAACAGTCTCTTTGTAAGTCATGATCTCTGATTTGTGGTTTATTATGTCAGAAAAATTAACCAAAATTTCAACTATTACAAATCATATAGTTGGTTATTTTCATACTAAATTAGTTTTAATAATGAAGGAAGACCATGACTTGCAATTATCAAAAATATTCCAATATATTTGTGTCCATCAAGCTGCTTGTTTGTGTCACATGACTGTATGCATGTGGCTATGAATTTTTGTTAGTTTAGCCTAAAAATAATTTTAATGAAAAGTCATTTATTAATTGGAGATTAGTGTAGATTACCAAATAATAAAAACATATAATGGTGTTTACAAATGATAGGATTATACAACTGATTTTATTTTGATTATACTTAGATATGTAATTAGCAAGTCTGACATCAAAAGATCTTTGGAGAGATCTCTAATCTCTAATCTTGTATTGCATATTTTTACTACTGATGTCAGCTTTCTTTTTATGGGTTTAGATGAAAAACTCAGATGGGTTTAGATGAAGTACATAAAATTGATTTCAGTGAAATTCAGATAAAAAATTAATCTGTTAATAGATTTTCTTTGCACTGTTTCAGAAGAGGAGGCATTATTGATTTATTCATTTAATCCAGATTTGAATTTTTGATAGAATGTTTTTCAGTGTTTATGTTTGGATAGAGACAAATAGAAAATTATATAACTTTTCAGAATAGACTGATATTACTTAAATATATATTGGTAGTACTCCACCTATGACTACTATTGGGCCAAAAATTACTGTTGCTAAATGGGATAGTTGTTAAGTGAGTTTTGCCCCATTTTACAACCTTTCCTGCCACTGTTGTTAAATGAATCACAGCAGTTGTTAAATTAATAACCCAGTTGTTAAATGAATCTGGCTTCCCCATTGATTTTGCTTGTTTTGCAAAAGGTGATCCCATAATTCTGGGACATGCAACCATATAAGAATTAGTTGCCAAGCATCCAAATTTTAATCACATGATCATGGGAATGCCGCAATGATCGTAAGTGTGAAAAACGATTGTAAGTCACTTTTTCCATTGCCACTGTAACTTCAAACAATCACTAAACAAATAGTTGTTAATCAAGCACTACCTGTATATAGTTTCATGCACTGGTTTGTTCAATGATTTAAACATTCTAAAAATGAGAATAAAAATTATTCCTTGTAAGTTAGCTTGCATTATTTGGGGTTGCAAGAGTGGTTAAGATGCATAGATATAAGGACTGCGAATTCTAGCCCTGCTTTAGTCATAAAAGCCAGCTGGATGTTACTCTTTCTTAGTCCAACCCTACCTCACAAGATTGTGTAGGAAATAGATGACAGGCGTATTAAGTATGTTTGCCATCTTCAGTTTGTGTTTATGTGTGTGGGGGATGTGGGGATGTGTGTGGATGTGGATGGATGGATGGAAAGAAAAAATTATTTCTATTGATAATTTAAATTATTTGTAGTTAGCTATTTTAATGAAATATTTATGTAGTTAAAATATAAGTAACTGGGTATGGTTGGCATAAAAAGATTTTTTAAAGATGTTCAAGACATATAATTTTGGCTTTTAGTGTGCTAAAGAGAAGAAGTCACTAAATTAAAAAGCACTTATCTTTTCCAAAATTCCAGCTTTGGAGAAAGCTGATATTACTATGGACTTTATTTGATAGGAAACCTAATCCCAATTATTTAGGGATATTGTCTGGATTGTTAGTGTATTAGCATTCTGGTTGTATACAATAACGTAAACATGCTTAAGTTGAAACTGAGAATTTGTTGCTTTCATAGAATACTGGCCTAAAACTGCCAAAAATAACCAGTCACTAGTAGTAGTACCTTTACTAGTAGCACGGAATGCTGATGTGACATGTATAACTAAGGCTGGTAATCTAATGTACACCATTCCTACTCCATCTTGCTAAAAGGCATTACATGAAAACCTCAGTCAACTAAAACCATAATGGGACATGGGTATCAGTGCTGATAAGCCCATCTAGTGATGATCAGAACATGTAGAAGACCATTACAATATAGGTGAAATAAATGACAAAGAGTATTCATTCATTAATGAATGAAATGAAAATTATGCAATTGTGAATACAAGAAATGAGAAAGATTTAATGATCTAAACAAAAGTGCAGTAGGTTTGATCAATACATGTGAAAGTGTTGGTTTTATTCTTAAAATAAAAAGCTAAGATATATCTCAGAAAAATTAAATTGTCATTATCTTGATTTGTGGAAGCATGTGAAAATAGGAATTCATAGGATGGTGACAATTGACTATTGAGGTGAATAATATTAATTAAAGACCTCAGGATCAGAGTTATAATAGGGTAATTGGAGAAATGTTAATAAAATAAAGGTGTAGTTTTTTTTTATAGAGTGTGCCTGTTGTTGTCCATTGTATAAAAGGAAAGATAGCAAGAATGAATGCAAAAATTTTGGAAGAATTAGTTTGTCAAGTGTGCCTGAAAAGTGTTTTGAATTTTGGTTGAAAAATACAGGTGATAACCATGAGCACTATTTGGGGATTAAAATGAAGCTTTATATTGTGGACGGGATGCATAGATCAGGTTTTTCTCCTTCAGCAATAATTGAAAAATGATGTTATTTGATTCAAAAAAGGATGTGAATAATCTTGAACAATGTAAAGATTTGTGAAAATATGGACCTGAAGATTGCTTGCTCAACCCGATAAGAATAATATGTGAAAGAAGTAAAACATGCATAAGAATCATAGGAATGCTTAGTGAATGGTTCAGTGATGTGGGCGGAAAAAAACAAGGATATGTGATGTCTCCCTGATCGCATAATGCAATTCTGGATGAATAAATAAGGAATGTAGAAGTGTGCTGGTTGGAGTACGAATGTGTTTGTATTTCAGGTATGTAATTTATGCCATGTTGTTGGCTGAAAACCCAAATAATTTGCAATACATGTTAGAATATACAATGCAAGGAGAAACATGGATTTGAAAATTAATGTGTCAAAGAGCAAAGTAGCTATGATCAAAATAATAATAATAATAATAATAATAATAAGAATTATTATTATTATTATTATTATTATTATTATTATTATTATTATTATTATTTTCAACTCCAACCTAATTTTCCACTGTGGTTTTCCAGTTGAT
>JAOYMU010000192.1:84451288-84462902 GCA_025802295.1 Psammodynastes pulverulentus | reverse complement strand
CCATTCTGATCACGCGATAAGGATTGTATTGTTTTGTTTTTAAAGTTAATACTTAATAAAAATTATTTTAAAAAAAAGAAATGTATAATTTAAAGTATAATCTAGTATAGATAAATAGGAATAAGAATGGTTTAGGAAACGACTAGTAAAAATGAAAGTAACAAAAATTATGGTTATAGGAGAATTGTATTCACGTCGCTGAGATATATTGGCACTGCCAAAGAAGAATATGAAATGTATATAATATCTATTAGAATTTGTCATGATTTTTTTTTCTTTTTTTTGGATTTTTATTTAACAATTGTGTTTTAATATGTCAACTTTAAATAAAGTTTTATTTTAAAACTAAAAGAAAAAGAAAAAAAAGAAAATGCCTCTATTAAGCATTAATATCCCTGCTTGAGTTCCTGAGTAAAAGTTGTAATATGTCAATCTTCAAATGATTCTATGGTAGTCCCCACTAGAAAAAGGACCCCTTCTTTAGATTTTTCCAGTTTGCTACAATGGTCACTTTATAATATCACTCAAGCCTAATGAAATTTAAACCACGGTAAAGGGTGTGAGTCTTTCACTGCACTATGTATTCAGTTGTAAATTAGCCATCCAATTTAGCCTACCCTTGTTGGTTTCTAGTTGTGCCTTGCAATTTTCTAAAATTGAATTGAGTAGACCATAGATATGCTTGTCATGAGAATAGCTATTGATATTAATATGGAAAATGTGCTGTACAGAACAAGCTTTGGATGGGTAGAATCTTCTATTTTACTAGTCAGTTCACCAATATCACTTTTAAACAAATATGCACCCTACAAATCAAACATGTCTTTGTATACATAATGAGAGGTACTACATCTAGCAGCCGACACATAAACAAGAATATACAAACAGAAAAGAGAGAACTGACTACAACGTTAATTTAAAAGGCCTACAAGAGCAAATAAGGAGTGCTCCCATTGTCAGATTGCTCAAAACGGGTAGTCGTGACTCACTCCCAACTGATATGGAAGTGATAAAAACAAGAATGGGCTGAATGTCCTATTACACCCACGTTTTCAACTCTTTTTACAAAAGAAACCATTGAGAAATCCTTTTCGGGTGGTTACCCAATCTAACATTGCTCATCGTGTTCTCTCTAGCAAAAGCGAAAAATAGTCTTGCAGAGCCTGAACGACGAACCCGTTCAAGATCAAATCGGAATCTCAGGCTTTCGGGGGAAGGAAATGGGGGTGTGGTCTGGGAAAGCTACCGCGCCGACCCCGATCCTTGCTCTTCTCATCCTAATAGGATGAGCGGATGGTTTGCGCGGGAGCGGCTGCGGGATCAAAAGCTGACAGAACCAGTCCAGCACACCTGGCAAACCACCATGCGAACGCCTTCTCCTACTGCCCAGCTCACCGCCCGCCTCTTTGATCCTTTCTCCCACAGCGATTGGCCCGAAGTCTCCAGCACCGCCTCCTTTTCTTCTGATGCCCCGCCTCCCTCCCCTCCCTTCGTCTCTCAGAGCCACGGAGAGACTTGGAACTACCTTAAATTGTTGGCATATGCGTTGGGATCTCCGGTGTCCGCGAAGCACATAGTAAGTGGTTTCGATGTTAAGAGCGGTGGGGAGGGTTTATCTATGGCTGGCGCGTTCGGGGCACAGTAGGAGTTGGTGGCGATAGGAAGGTGAGAGAATTCCTTGGATTTAGCAACGTTTGATGTTTGCACTAAGGCGGAGATGAGTGGGTGGTCCTCGCCCAAAGTTTTGGCTGGCTGAGGGTGAGACTTTTCATAAGCAGTCAAGTCTCCGTTTTCAAGCTAAATTCTGCCTTGTTTAAGTCTCTGGTTCTTAGCTTTGTGATTAATCACAATTCGTTATACGTTGTTAGCGTTCCCCGCGTTGCATAGTGCATAGTGTGCTTTTTCACCCGAACTAGGAATAGGACTAAGAAAGTGAGGAAGAAACTCCTCTTATGTAGAAGTACAATACGGGCTAGATCTTCAAAACCAAATGCTGCCAATATGGAGAATCAGTTTGATGTAGTGGTTAAAGTGCTGTTCTAGAAACCTCGAGACTGAGTTCTAGTCCCGACTTTGAGCCAGTCACTTTCACCCAAACCAATTCACCTCACAGGGTTGTTGGGGGGGGGGGAATAAGAGGAGGGATTGTTATGTATGATCCCTTACTTGTAAAGCAATAAAAGCAGCATAAAATTTTAAGAAAATATCTGTTTTAAATGAAGATTCTGATGTTAATAGAAATATCAACTGAGGCAGGCGGCATGCCTTGAGTTTTCCAGTTCTCAGAAAAAGGGGAGAACAACTCATTTTTAAATTTGACATCTGTATTGTCCAAAGCAACCGATTGAATGCAGAGCTTGCCCAGTCTGGTGATTTTCAGCATCAGGAATTGATTGAGATTGTAATTCCTTATAATTGGAGGGACACCTGATTGTAGAAATCTAGATTGGCTTTTATCCTTGTGGAGATGTATTCCTATGCATCATGGTAGTCAACAGTTCAACAGCTGAACTGTAGTTTTTAACTCCATTTTAAAAAATTCCTTTAAAGAGATCAATAGGATCTCATTCTAACCAGGACCAGGCATTTAACTGTTAGATACAGTTTATTGTGTTGTAAATTGTATTGTGATTAAAACTTTTATTTATTTGCCTAATTTATTTAGTGGCCCATCTTATATGGCAAGTAACTTGGTGGCATACAAAACTAAAACATCAAAAATCATTACCTTTATTTAAAAACTATAAGAACTGAGATTAAAAATAATAGATGAAGGGAGGTTAACAGCGATGAGGACACCTCATTAGATCACCTGTCCCTTTAGTTCCCAGGCTTGCTGACATAATCCAGTCTTGAGTGATCTTTGGAAGCTCACTATCTGTCTCACCTCAGGGGAATAAAACAAATGATGAGGCAAATCTCACCTTCCACAATGCTGGGCCATGGCAGTAAAGGCTCACTGCCTAGGTAAGACTTGCTAGATGTAGTTCCCTAGACAGAACCCATAACATACTGGCTCTGGATCTGGATCTGGATCTGGTTCTGATTTAAAACAAAAGACAGGTTACTTTTGGCTGTATCTTTTTACATGTAGTTGTAAAGTACAATACAAGTTGCAGTAAAGTACAATACAATAAGTTATATTCTACCCTATATTTGAAATACTATAATTTCTTGCTTTCCCTTTTTGAGATCTCTGACAGATTTACAACTTTGTGCCTAAAAAGTTGTTAGAAAAATTTAATTTAAAACAAATTAAAAGTATCCTTTTAATTTTGGAAAGAAAAAAAATCTAAGTTTATTAATGAATCTCCTCAGAGTTGTAATTATTCAAACTAAAGCATTATTAAATAGTGAATGAATCATGTTTTTAATGCTTGATGTGCCTAATGGTATCTTAAAGATCCAAGTACGTCATTTGACAGACTTTGAAGGTAGGGACATATCTATAATCTGTGGTTTAATGGTTTTCTGCTGCAATAGAATCAGGAAGTCTCAGAAAAGATACAAGTGCCCTGGATTTTCTCTTTTTTCTAAAATTTTGGATGGGTTTGTGTAGGGATTATGTTTTGCTCTGGAGGCTATGATTTGTGTAATCGTTAAAGGAAGGATTTTTCCAGTATTCTTCCTCTCATAATAGTGGAGGACTTTAGTGGAAGAAAGGATTCTAATACTACAGCATCCTGAGGAGTTTCTGAGCTATTGCTGGGGTGGGGGTAGGGATAGGAGGACGAATGCTTGCAAAGGTACTGGGTGACGTAAACAATCCCTAAAACCCTAACTCAAAATAGATTAGTTAAAATGAATTGCTTCGCTAGATAGAAAGGTTAAACAACTTTGTCTCAGTTTTTGAGATCAGCATCCAGTAAGATTGTTGATTGGAGATTTCCTTTCCTTTGAAGATCTGCTTCTGCTATTTTGTATCTTCAAGTTCTCAAACTATTCAAGTCTGTTTCTTTTTCTATTTTACAGGAATCTTTTAGAAATCTGGCTTATAAATTGTTGATGGAAACAAGTATCATATACTCCACATCAGGGCATACTTAGGGAGACTCATTGCTTGAACAGAAATTAATTTGGCAACTTTTGTCTTCTCTGTAATGCCAAATGTGTATTTATTACCATAGAGCTTTGTTCCTGTTATGTAACTATAACACCTAATGCCATGTAAAAGTACTTTTTATATTCATTTGTAAAATAGTTAAGTACATGAATATCTGTTTTGGATCTCTGTTCTCAATAAATGAAGTGAAAAGTTTCATAAGTGTACTTTTTATTGTGATGCCAAATTTAAGATGAGAGCAGAGAACAAAAATAGATAATGTAACCACAAGTTACATTAGGGAAGCTGGAACAATTGATTCTCTAAACAATTGATTCCATATTTTTAAAAACTCCATTACTATTCAAAGTAGCATTGTTGTACTTTGGAGATTAATAGTTTTGCTGTAGCAAAATCTTGCATTACTACAATAAATTGATATGTAACATAAAGGTTCAGAAGTAGACGTCTTCAGACATTACCTTGAAACTGGATAGAGAATGAGTTACATGAATGAGTCACATGAGTGATTTATTCAGTTGGATGATAAAATGAATGCAAACACATGTCGTTTATGAAGAGCACTCTAGGGAGTTGCCATCTTTCCTGCTCATTTTTAGAGCTACATAAAAATAGGCTACAAAACAGCATTTCAGTATATTGAGATGATTAGAAAACTTGTTAATATATTGTTAACATTACTAATAAGCATCATGCCTTAATTATTTTCCCCCTAGCATGCATAGTTCTTTTGGTAATTGGCTGAACGCTTCAGTGTATATTATGAGGGGTAATTTGAATTTTTTTTAATTTACTGTCAATTTAAACTAGGCAGCTGCTTTGGGATTCAGTCAAAGATATTGCTTTGAATATTTTAAGTTAATATTTAAAGGGGGTAGCACATTATTATTTCCAGTGGCCAGTTCTAAAGTTTAGGGTTTTTTTACAAGTGTGTTTTGTGGGTTTTTAAAAAAAAATCCAACTAATTCTATGCAATATTATCAAAGTTTACATTTTTCTATATGCTACACAAGTGGTGAAGTAATAGATACTGTGCATTAGAATGGACAGGGTTCATGTGATATGTTTAGTTTTCATAAAGAGGTTGAAAAATGATGAGTCCCAAAGGCATCTATTTCTGTGACACAAATGAAAAGGAACATCTTAGGTAAGCAAACTCATTAGCTGAGCTAGTTGGAGAAAGCATATTTTAAAAGCTAAATATGAAACTAGGTATAACAAAAATTCTATTTTTTCATATAATTCACTTGAATCATTAAATCATGTGTGAATGAGGTGAACTAGTAATTGTCCCTAATATGCTTCTATCCTGGTGTATTGAACTTCAGTGCTTATAAATGCCAACCAGCAAAGAAAATACTAACTTATTTGTGTGAGGAAAAGAGTCCTATACTTTTTATATATAAAATTGCCTACAGAACTATTAAACTGAGAGCTACATAAAGATAAACTAAGGCCACTGTAACCCCAGCGTTGCCCCCTGCCCTAAAAGATTCTAGTCCCTTTATTTGTATTAAGAAGCTACCCCTCTGAATGAAATTACTCATTTACTCACACTAGTCTTTATTGTAATCTGTATTGGGAATTGGCATTCTCAAACCATTACTAATTCATATTTGAGATTTGTATGAGATGGCTTTGCTAGCCAGTGTTTCAGTTTTTACAAACACAACAAGCAGAAGAGGTGTGATGTTCTCTTTTGCAGAACAATTGTCCTGCTGAGATTAGGTAGGCTCTCAGTGTGAGTCTCTTGATTATGAAACATTTATAGACTTGCTTTGGCATTTCCTCTTTTTTTAATGGTGTCAGCATTAATAATGATTACTGTACAATAGTATTTTAATTAAAATGAAAAGCAGTATAAATCTGAGAAGAAAAAATATCCCAACAGGGGAAAAATATTTTTCTAGGGTTTGTGTACGTAGTCTTCATTTACTCTGCTGCTTTATTTCTTCTCTGTCCACAGTAAATAGAAATTTATTTACTTAACTCCTAAGTTGGATTCGTATAGCAGGTTTTGCAACTAAGTTTCCTGATGATTGTGCAAGTAGACTAAATGTTTAATTCAATTAGTATGTCATAAAAATCATCAATGCATCATTTTTATTCTAAGTGTGGAAGAAAAATCACAAGAAAATGTCATGTGATAAATGGAAAAAATAACTGATGGGATGATGACTCCTTTGAGAATGTGGAGCGGTATTGCTAAGGTTGACTTTCCCACAAACAGCCATAGTTTTCAACTTTTGAAATTGGTCAGAAACAATTTAAATGTTTGTTTTATTAAGAAGAGCTCATATTAGAACATAAATCAACTCATTAGAAAAATAAAGGTAAATTAAACAAAACAATATGGTTTTAAACTTTTAAGGTAACTTGACCAAATTATTTAAAATCAATATTTGTTTACTTGATTTAAAAGGGCAGAGGATAAAGATTCAAACATGCTTTGTGCCAAAGGACTCAATAGGGTTCCAATTCAGTTATGAGCCAAGTTACAGTTTTGAATTTTTAGTTTCCACTTATAGACCTGTTGAGCGTCAACTGAAAACTAGTTCTCAAAAGTGAAGGGCCACTATTGAAAAGGTCTTCCTAATACAAACTACTTTTGGAGCTTTCAACTATATGCATCCAAATATGCTTCCAACTTTAAATATGGCTTGGAAACAAAGGCTTAAGTAGTGTAGCTGGCACTAGTACCTCTTGATTCATCTTAAGTAGATGCATTGCTGTAGAAGCATTTTTATTTATTTATCAAGCATGCATTGGATAACAGATATAAATATAAAAATAATTATGAATACATGAAATGAATACGAATAAGAGAGAACATTAGGACAGGGACGGTAGGCCCGTTGGTGCGCTTATGCATGCCCCTTACAGACCTCTTAGGAATGGGGTGAGGTCAACAATAGACAGCCTAAGGTAAAGATTTTGGGGTTTGGGGAAGAAACCACAAAGTCAAGTAGTATATTCCAGACATTGACCACTCTATTGCTGGAGACGTATTTCCTGTAATTAAGTTTGGTGCGGTTTACCTTGAGTTTATATCTATTATGTGCTCTTGTATTGTTGTGATTGAAGCTGAAGTAGTCACTGATGGGTAGGACATTGCAATAGATAATTTTATGTACTACACTTAGGTCGGATCGAAGGCAGTGTAGTTCTAGGTTTTCTAAGCCCAATATTTCAAGTCCGGTGGCAGAAGGTATTCTGTTGCGAGTAGAGGAGTGGAGGACTCTTCTTGTGAAATATCTCTGGACTTTCTCAAGTGTATTTATATCCGATATGCAGTGCGGGTTCTAGACAGATGAGCTATATTTTGTATACAGATGATATTTTGAATACAGATGAGATGTATTCTGATGGTTTTAGTATGCTGGAATAGCTTGATAAGAAATTGATATAGAAGATAATTCCTTGAAATTTTTCAAAAAGAAGTTTTATAGTTAACTGGGGTGCATTTTAATATGGTAGATTAGCCTTCTCTAGCCTGGCATCTTTTGGATGGTTAAGACTACATCTTCCACCATTTGTAGCTATCATGGAAATTGCATCAAAAGGTTGCCTGAAAGGAAAAGGGTACTGTATATCAGGTTCATTCTTTTGGTAAGAATTCTGAAATATTTCAATGCGTGGAAATGAACCTACAAAAAAACCCTAGGGGTTTCTGCCCCCCATAATTGTCTTGTTTTTATCCCTTGGATAGATTTACTACCTCCCCTGGAGAAAAAGCATTTCAGGTGAAAATCACAGCACCTGATGAGCAATTTACACGAGTGGGAATGCAAATATTGGACAGGAAAGATGGTTCCTTCATCGTGCGATACAGAATGTACGCAAGCTACAAAAACTTGAGAATTGAGGTTTGGGCAAAAAGCAAACAGGTTGCTGAATCTCCATATATTTTAAAAGGTACAGAAATGATGTTATACTAGCTTAAAACCAAATTATTTTTTTAAATGCGACCTTCAGTCCACGGATGTACAAACTTCCTGCAGTTCAGTTAGTCTTGTTTAGAATCAATATTTTCTTTTAATCTTCCTTTTCCTATACCAATTTCTATTCCAAAAGAAGATGAGAGTGAATCTACAACTTGAAAGGTAGTGAAAACGCAGAAGTATTAATTTTTATGAATGAACAAAGGAAAGAGCAGAAAAGAATACAGGGACTCCTCAACTTAGTACCAGTCACTTAGTGACTGTTTGAAATTACAGTGGATCTCCCAAAAGGTTCTTACAAGCTGGTTTTAAATCTTGCTGCAGTTATATGATCACATTTGTGGTGATCAGTAATTAATCTGCATTTAGGGCTGTTGGTAATGCTTTGTGGTCATATGACCATGATTTATGATGCCATAAATGCCAATACTGGCATTTACTGCAGAATGGGACAACTCATTGTGGCCAACTAAGTGCGGGACAGCTCGCCATGGCCAATTTTTCATGGGACAATTTGGGACACCAATTCAATTATTTAAAATAATTTAATTTTTGTTATTCATATTTCATTTTGTCCCTCCTTTGGCATCCTTTAATGATTCTATTCCGCTATTTTTTTTATATTAGTGTAACTCTTGTCCCGCAGCGAATTGGACATGGCGAGTTGTCCTGTGACGAGTTGGTCATGGTGACTCGGCTTCAGCACATTGGCTGTGGCGAGTTGGCTATGGCAAGTCTTACCCACAATGTATTTCAGTCTAGTAATAAAAAATATATCCCCAAATCTTGCAAGATAGCCAAATCTTGGGAGATTTTGGAATTTCCATATGAAATATTGTGCCCTTACGTTTGGTAATCTCCTGATGACCTGTTCTGCTGCATTGGACAATAAGTTTGGAACTTTTCCCAATACTATGCGCTGTGAATGTGAAAAATCTGGCTGCATAATTGAAATAAAGTGAATAAAATAATGGCAATATAAGATATAGTAATGCCTGAGATCATTGGCAGAAGTGTTGGGAAAATTCCTAGTTCTCTTTATATTTTTTTACATTTCTGCTTTTCGTTATTTTGATGAGTTATAACAAGTTATATTTTAAGGTACCAGGCAAGATGTTGACCAAACATTGCTTGCAATGAAAGAAGAATAATTGAATAAATAAATAGGCAGATGTGCCACTGTCTAGATAGAGTTTATTTTTGTCTCATTTTAGGGCAAAAAGTCTAAATTTATTTGGATGGATGGAGATTACTGTAGAACTGTTAATGTATTTCATGCTAAACATTTCTCAGCCAAGGGGAAAATGTTGAAACTTGGACAGTGGTAATGCTTAAGATTAAATACAGGTAGTCCTTGACTTACAACCACAATTGAGCCCAAAATTTCTGTTGTTAAGTGGGACATTCTTTAAGTATTATTTATCCCATTTTACGTTCTTTCTTGCTGCAGTTGTTAAATGAATCAATAAGTTAGTAACCCGGTTGTTAAGTGAATCTGGCTTCCCCGTTGACTTTACTTGTCAGAAAGTCGCAAAAGATGATCACGTGACCTCAGGACACAGCAACAGTCATAAATATGATCCAGTTGCCAAGCAACTGATATTTTTGATCACAGGATCACGGGGATGCTGCAAAGGTTGTAACTGTGAAAAAAGGTCGTAAGTCACATTTTTTCAATGCCGTGGTAACTGTGAGTTGTCACTAAGTGAACTGCTGTAAGTCAAGGATGACTTGTAGATTGAGCCCAGATGTGGGAGGCCAAATGAAAACGCAATCGGGGTCCTTTGCTCAAACAGTTATGTAACATAGAATTATTTTGCTTAATCACAGAAGCTCCACATTTTTTCAGAAAGGGGAATCATTCTGACAAAATGCATGATGTAACTTTAAAGCAACTGTATTGTGCGCAGGACCTGTTTACCATGAAAACTGTGACTGCCCTCAGGAAGATGGGAATGCTTGGCTGGAGGTGATGAGCTGTCCTCAAGCAATTGAGCAGATTCAAAGAGATTTGGCACATTTTCCCGCCATCGATCCAGATACAATTGCCAAAGAAATCCCACAACGGTTTGGGCAGAGGCAAAGCTTGTGCCATTATACCATAAAAGACAACAAGGTATACGCCCTGTGCTATAGTACCACAAATGACAATGGCTGCCCTGCAAGTAAATGTCTTAAAAGAAGAAGCCCCAAAAATGAGGGAAAGTAGTTTGTTTGGATTCAAGGAAGCTGGGGGAATTGAACAGGATGCAAAGTCAATAGCTCTGTACATAGAGGTTTGTACTTAAATAGTTACTCCTATACCTCTCTGCCATTGGTTTCTGCAACGCATAGTCATTTGATATAATGGCCATCGCTACAGCTTACGACAATAAATACTAAGCAATTATGGAGCGCATGCAATATATTGGCCATGAACTGAAGAACCTTTCTAAGTTAAAGGCATTATAGTAGGAATAATAGAAGTTACGGTATTTTTCGGACTAAAAGCGCATCCCCCCCCAAAAGTGGATGGAAATGTCTATGTGTCTTATAGAGCGAATATGGGCCTGTTTTTGGCCTCCTGAACCCTCCGCGTGTCCCATTTTTGCCCTCCCCGGCATCCAGAGACATTCTGCAGGCATGTTTTTGGCCTCCCAAACCCTCCGTGCGTCCTGTTTTTGCCCTCCCCAGCGTCTGCAGAGTGCTTCTGGATGCCGAGGAGGGCAAAAACAGACATGCGGAGGTAAAAACCTATTTTTTATTCTTGTTTTCCTCTAAATCTTGGTGCATCTTATGGTCTGGTGCGTCTTAAAGTTTGAAAAATACGGTGCATCAACGTTGAGGGGATATAGAACTAATTTCATTCCTTGATTACTGGATCCTTTCTAATCCTATGAAGTACCATGATAATATCTATCACCCCAGTCAGCATAATCATTCTTGCTGGGGATGATAAGAACTATACTCCATGCCTATTGTAAAAAGTACCAATTTGGTAAGGATAAACAATAATTCTAATAAAGAGTTTCACGATCCGATGTTACAGAAAGTGAACTCTACATGTTTCTTTGTTTTGGAGGAGTAAGAGAATGGAAATGAGCCTACCATTGTTTTGCAAAAGGAAAAAAATATCCCTAATTTGTGTTTCTTGAATTACTTTAGATTTATATAAAGACCCATGGTGAACATGTTGGCTTCAGAATTTTCATGGATGCTATTTTACTTTCTTTGACAAGAAAAGTGAGTATGTCCTTTAACTATGTTATAAATCATTTCATTTTTAACGTTCTTCAATTTTTATTGATATCTCTTCTGCCACATCCAGAGTTCAGTAAAAGTATGAATAGTAAAGATTAAAAAAAATGAATGGAAGGATGGGGAAAGCTCTAATGCTTTGCGTGTGAACCAGTGGTGAAATCTTAGTACCTCCGGAGACCTCCCGAGAGGTACTAGGGCCCATGTGAACGAATTCTCAGAGCCCGTATAAACCCATGCCC
Organism: Psammodynastes pulverulentus; assembly: GCA_025802295.1. Taxonomy (NCBI): domain Eukaryota; kingdom Metazoa; phylum Chordata; class Lepidosauria; order Squamata; family Psammodynastidae; genus Psammodynastes; species Psammodynastes pulverulentus. Next base: position 84,451,419 of record JAOYMU010000192.1, on the reverse strand, counting down.
TACGCCCACCTCCTGGACCCGGTCACCGGTCACTCGCTCCCACCTGTGCCATGCCCACACCCTATCTATAGTCTTCTAGCCACGCGGTCGGGTCAACCCTTTCCTGCTCACCTGAAACAAAGGTAAGCACT
>JAOYMU010000192.1:84296474-84308028 GCA_025802295.1 Psammodynastes pulverulentus | reverse complement strand
CGTTGATAATGCATTGCAATGAACTTTTTTCTTTCTTTGTTTAATGTTTATGTCGTGTATTGTATCACACCTTCGGTGTGACTGTTTGTTTTTAGTCTTGTTGTTTTAATGTATTATATGAATAAAACTTGTTTTTAAATTTTCTAAAAAAAAAAAAAGTAACCTGGTTCTAACTGTTAATAAAATAAAGAGCATAGTAGATTTTAGAAAGAGCAGGCATGGTCATAGGTCACTCAGTATCAAGGATGCAGCTGTAGAGGTGTTCAACAGTATTAAGTATCTAGGGGTGCAGATAACTAACAATCTGAAGTGGTCTCTCCACACGTTATGCTTAGTGAAGTGTGCAAACCAGCACACTTCAGATCAAAGTTCTTGGAACTTTGGAAAAGCCTTGTAACATTTAGAATGGCCATTGATGACTAAAAAGAAAAACCCAGAAGGCTTTATCAAAAGTATTATTACTGGCTATATCGGGACGCCGGAAACCACAGCCTCTATTCTCCCTGATTCAGAACAAAGTTGTTTCTCCTCCCTGCTCCATCTCCATGGAGATAGTACTGGGCAAAGAAGTTTCAGAAAAGTTTTCAGTCTCCATTTGTTCTTCTGCTGATGATAACAAGACCTCAATCCTTTCAGAATTGGTCTCTTATAGTCTAGAGATGGAAGAGACATTCGCTGTGCCTTTCTCCTTGGAGACACAACCTCCTTCCCTTGCTCTACAAGTCCCTCTCTTCCTTAGTGTTGGAATGACTGGGAGCTTCAGAAATTTCAATTATGCAACCAGTTATGTGCTTCCAATTTCTGAGGATACATGAATACAAAAGTTGAATGACGTGGGTGACAGGTACACAATGAATGTCCAGTGTCTGTATAGCCTTTCCAATCAATCAATCAATACACAAGCCCGCCCTTTTGCTATAATTGCTGCGATTCTAGAATGCATAAGGGACAGATAAAATACAGACACTCTCATAGCAGAATGGAACAGTTAAAAACTGAGTGTATATTAATGTGGCTAGATGCTGCTGCAGAAAAGCTTCAGAATAGATTTGTACTATAACAGGAGATGCTCCGATTCGACTTCCGGTCTTCAGTGGCGACGGAAGCTGGGTGGCTAGCTCTTGTCCCCAGCTTCTGAAACCTGCTGCCCCAGAGGCCCCCAGGGGCCAGGCGTCCCATTGGGGTGCCTGCTGCTTAAGGGTGGCTTTTGTCAGGGGTCCCTGGCCAAAATCCAGGGCCGGGCAGCTGACGCTGATGCGCCCGAGGCTCTGGGGAACGTGGCGGCGTCCGGCGACCATTGCCAAGGTCACCACGCGCCACTGCGCTCGGTAGGGCCAGGGCATGCTTTTCAACTGCGGCAGCTCTACGGGAGGAATGAAGGAGATTGGTGGCCAGAGAGGAGAAAAGAAGAAATGCTTTTTTTGGTGAGCGGAGAACGGAGCTGAGAGGGGGGTGGAAATTCCCCCCCTTGCTGCTAAAGAGGGCGCTGTAGGCCTAATACAGAGGAAAGGAGAAAATAAAAAGATGTCTTGCCTTGGTGAGTCCCAGAACGGAATGGTTGAGGAACGATCCAGGAGGGAAGACTTCGGGCCCTCCCCCCTGCTCTAGCCATGGCTGCAGGCCGACTTCCTGCGTCTCTATGAAGATTTGATGACATCACCTACCTTCGGTTTCCTGTTTGACCTACTCTAGACGTCTGGACTTGTTGCTCCTGTGAGCGCCCCTTGGTGGATCCTGAGGAAATTGCAGGGAATTTTAAAAGAATATCTTTTTTTCCCCTTTGGCTGTTTGTGCTCACCTGAGGACTTTACATCTTCATTATCAAGATGGCAAAAGGCCAGAGACCAGCTGCTGGTGAGATGGAAAGAATTTTGGAAAAGTTGGCAAAATTGGACATTGTGGACAAGAAACTTGACAAACTTGAAGATTTGCCAAAAGGACAATTGGAAATAAAATCAGAAATTGCAGCCATCAAAAAAGACTTAAACGCTGTCCAGCAGGTGTCAGAAGAAAATAAAAAGAAGGTGGAGGGTCTGGAGGGTGAAGTGCAGACAATCCAGAGGAGGGATGAGATGAGGGGAAATGCAATGCTTGGGTTGCAGATGGATAAAATGTCTTATTTCCTTAGGTTTCAAAATTTGGAAGAACTGGACCAAGAAGATTTGAGAGAAGTCATGATTAAATTGTTGGGAGAATTTACTGGGAGAAGTTTGGATTTTATGAGTTGGGACTTGGACCAAGTTTATAGAGTTAATTCACAATATGCAATGGCACACGGGGTCCCCAGGGAGGTCCATGTTAAATTTGTGAGAAGGGAAACAAGGGATGAAATACTTAGAAAACAAAGGACCGGGGCGCTGGTATATAGGGGCAAGGAGATTACCATCCTGAAGCAGATTCCCAGGCAGGTACGAGAATTAAGAAAGAAATATTATTTTTTGACAAACAGATTGTACCACAAGGGAATCGGCTTCAGGTGGCTGATGCCGGAAGGATTGATGATTTTCTGGGAGGGTACCAGGAAGAGAATTGCGAGTTTGGCGGAGGCGAAGGCCTACGCAGAAGAACACAAGACCCTCCTGGACCCTGAAGAAGCAGGAGCCGAAGAGGGGGAGGTATTAGAAGAACAGGGAGCGGGAGTCGGAGGTGCCGTGGCAGCCCAGGGGGTGGGTAGGGCCGAAGCCAGAATCCTGAGGTCGAGGAAGAAATGAGGGGGATCGAGCCTAATTTTTGATATTTTTTCTCTTTCGCTCTGATTAAATGTTGTTAGATGAAGACACTTTTTCTTTGTGGTAATCTCATGTTGTGTTATGTTATTACTCTGGTTAACCTCTTCTTTTTATGCTTTATAATATTTTGAAATGGAAAGTATAGCTGTGTGAAAGAAAATTTTGGTATAATTTTATCTGTGAAGATAATTGAAAATTCTACTTACTGTAAGCGATAAATTTGTGTATTTTTGACCAATAAAACTTTTTATGCAAAAAAAAAAATATTACCAGAGAAGAAGGTACGTAGGATTAAGTTTACAACTCTTAATGCCTTTTTGTCAATGTTGTTACAATGGGCTTTGGCACTTAAATCATTTAGAATTTAATTCTGTAGTAAAGTTCACAAAACTGCTGCAAACTAATCAATGAACACTAGAACTGCCTGCAAGAATTGTTATCAGCAACCTTATTTTGAAGTTTCATTATCCTATATTTTGCCCTATTTTTGCTGATTGAACACTTTCAGGCATTGTGTGCTTAAAGACAACTCTTTCTAAGCACACAATGCCTGAAAGCGTTCAATCTATTCATCTGGTTCATAGATTGAAGTAGGCTCTATTCTGTTATAGACACTACTATATTGTCTGCCGATGCAAAGGACAAGACATATTTTGGGCTAGAGACTCTACTGGGAGCATCAAAATGTGCAATCTTGGATGACAAGAGAAATCTGTCTAGCTATTCAATTTATTACTTTCAGTACAGCTAGATATATAAGTCAAATTAAATGATTGAAACCGATCAATCAGAATAGAGCCTGGAAGGGATTTTGAAGGTCTTCTAGTCCAACCCCCTGCTCAAGAGGAGACTATACCATTTCAGACAGTCTTTCCTTAAAAACCTCCAGTGATGAAGAACCTACAACTTCTAAAGGCAAGCTGTTCCACTGGTTAATTATTCTCTTTGTTAGGAAGTTTCTCCTTATTTCCAGGTTTCTTTTCTTCTTGATTAGTTTCCAACCATTGTTTCCTGTCCTGCTTGCAGGTGCTTTGGAAAATAGGTTAACCCCCCCTCTTCTTTGTGGCAGCCGCTCAAATACTGAAATACTGCTATCATGTCACCCAGTGGTGGGATTCAAATCATTTAGCAACCGGTTCTCTGTTCTAATGACCAGCTGGGTAGGCGTGGCTGGGTGATCATGTGACTGGGTGGAGCTCAGGTAACAGTAAGTCTGGGCGTACTGCCAAGAACCTTTAGCTGTTCTATGAGTTAACCAAGAGGCAGTTTCTGTAAGCAGGGCAATAAAGATTCAGCTAGAAACAACCACAGGTTTCTTTCTTGCCTTCCTTACAGGATTAGCCCTGTCAAGTAGAAAAAAACAAAAGAAGATTTCTTCCAACAACCGGTTCTCCGAACTGCTTAGAAAGTTAATAACCAGTTCTCGTGAATAGGTGCGAACCTGTTGAATTCCACCACTGAGTCTATTCCACACTTTGTGCTTAGTATTCACTGCTTCTTAAGTGTAGGAATGATGTCATTGTCCCCTGCCCCCAGTCTATGGAAATGCACCTTACACTGTTTTCCCACTATGATTCAAAATTTTGATTTTCCAACCTGAGCCATGTTAAACCTTTCAGAATTGATGGTCTACAGCATTTAGTTCCATTCTATAAGCAGCCCCAGATCAACTGGTAGCAGAGCCTTACCCTTCAGCAGCTGGTTGCTGCCCTGTGCAACCATTTTATCTTGGCCTGCCAGGCTGCCATAATCTGTTCTGGTTAGCAGTTGCTATTTTTTTTTATAATTTTGCTGTTAATCCAACTCAAGTCAATAAATCTTAGAAACTCACATTCCATTCAAGTCTTATGTCTCCCAGTGGGCACGCTTTTGGTTTCTGCCCAGACAGCTTGAAACATTCTCCCCTTAGTTTCCCACTCTCTTTATCTAGTACTGTGAAATTTTTCTTACTATTTTTTTTTTTTACAAAAATGCCAATTGGAATACAAGAATGTTGCTACTTATTTCATTTCTGCATACCTGAATTCTCCTTATTGCAGAGTTTCTATGGATCTACAGAGGAAACCAAAAACAGACTTTGCTTTGATCATTCAGAGCAATAAATAATGCTACAGTAAGAGGGATAGAATTAAAAAAAGAAGTGGTCTGTTTCAGGACATGAAGTGGGAAAAGAAGCATAATATGTGAGGGCATCAATGACTGAAACATTGGAACAAGGCTACCAGGATCACAGTCGATGAAACTATCCCTAAAAGAAAAAGGCACATGCTGTAGACAACTCTGCACAAGACCCAGTCAGGGAAGCTTACGTTTCCTGCTTGGGTGGGAAAGGCAAAAAACAAAGAAACCACCAATCAGGTTTTGCAGTCTTCAGACTGAGCACCAATCAACACATAGCAATTTGGACTGGAGTGCCTGAAGTTAAGAAATACCTAGATGCACCATGAGAGAGAAACAGCTTAGACCTGGATTGGGTGATCCAGTTGTTAACAGAAGCCTCTGTTCCGCTGAGAGAAACAGGAAGCAAAAAAGTTATGCTGGGTTCTCCCACCCACCTTGATTTTTACCTGCCCTTTATCTGCTGAAGCTGTTAGTTACTGCAAGGCCCAGCTGGGGGCTTGGAAGTGGTGCATGTGTGTTTTCCCAGTGTGCACGCACGTTCCCGAACTGGTAGCTATGCCAGTTACATCCCATTGCTGACTTAGACTATAATGTGGAATTGCTCCTTATGTGGCAAGAAAGAGTAGAAATAGGAACTAGGGGCCTGTAGGACTCTATAAGCCATAGCTAGCACCTTGAAAAGCACCCAGAAGCAAATAGGCAGTGTAATATGGTAATATGATAATACTTAGGGATGTTTATCATTTCCCATGCTGCTGCACTGTGGATCAGTTGAATATTCTGAATAATCTTCAAGAGCAGCGCCATCGAGAGTTCATAGCAAAAATTGAACTACAAGGAGACTAGGATATGAGTGACTGCCTGAAGATATTCTTGACCCTGGAAAGAGTGTAACTGGCACATCAAATGAAGCTGAGCAATGGCCTTCTTGGCCACAGCTGCCACCTGTTCATCAAAGAAGAGGCTATGGATACAAAACAAAACCCTCAGACTATGGAACCACCCTTGAATGAGAAAGTACAACCTCGTCAAAGTTTAAAGATGGAATTTCCGCAAATCTAGATGACCCCAATACCCACAGCCAGTTGACCTTGGTAGGGTTAATCCAGAGACTGGTTTTGAAAATGAACAGATCTTGAAAGGAAAAAAAATGTTTGGACCTTTTTCAGTAGATGGTGTAAGTCAGTTGGAAAGCACCTGGTTAAAAAGAATGCAGACAAGTAATGAATCTATGAACATGAAGGAAAAAACCCTTTTCTTGGATAAAGCTTGGCTTACATCCAACATGCTTACAGCTAAGTCTCCATAAGTGCAGATAATGAGTCCCATGAAATGTTCCCATATTATACATAAAATATGGTAATTGATTCCAGGTTGATGAAAATAGACAATGAAAAATGTTACCAGGAGCTTCCTTTTTTGCATTTGTAGTAGTATTTGTATGTGAAGAAATCTACCTTTGGTAGATTTTCTTATGGGCATTCTTAAAAAAATTAAAAAGGAAAATGGCCAATGCTCAATATAAAGCCAATATAAAGATAAACAAGTGAAGACTGAAGTAGGAGTACCTATAACTCTAACTGCATTAGGTTTAATCTCATTAACTTCAACTGCACATGCACCAACATTGTATTAACTAAATTTTGGTTCTTATTAAATGTGATATGGGTTCAATAGAAGAGAATGTGACCTGGGATTATGGTACAATTTGCAATGAATAGAATAACACATAATTTAAACATGCATTAATTATGACCTAGCGATATCTCTGTCTTTGTTTCAGAAATTTCTAGAAACTATCTGCTGTCTTCACAACTCCACAAAATTTTGACTCCTTCGTTATGTCCTAGGTCAGGGGTCTCCAACCTTGGCAACTTTAAGCATGGAGGACTTCAACTCCCAGAATTCTACAGCCAGCCCCAGCCAGTATTTATACTGTAATACTTCTCTAGTTTGATCTAAAGCAGCTGTAGCACATATTATTTATTACTAACAGCAGACATGAATGCTCTGAATAAATATATGCAAGCTTTTCTACAATTTTCTACGACCCCTTTGAATAGGATCAAGTGAATTTAATGATGGGAAAACAAAAATAAAATGGCTTGACCTAGTTGTGTTTTGATAAGTGTTGACAAACTGGTATATTGACAATTGAAGTAAGGGTAAGGATTTTGCTTTTGACACAGTAGTATGTTCTAAACATTTCTGTTTGTTTTCATATTTTTAGTTTATAAATTTTGGTGAAATATTTTTTCAAAATACAGTGATACCTCAGCAGTTGTTAATTGGTTCAGGAGGCACAAAAAGTATTAAAATGATGAGTACCAAACAAACCACATGACTAACACATGACCTTTTGTTTAAACTAGAAAAGATAGTGAATCAGGAGGTAGCCGACACCAACAAGTACCAAACAAATGACAACTATAAGGACAATTTTTTTTGCTTCAAAATGCATTGAGTACCAAATTCAAAAGGTTTCAAAGCAGTTGAGTACTGAGGTACCATTATATTTTTTTCAGATGAAAGTATACATTATAAAATTATTTGGCTGCATTTTAATAGATAAATGCCTTGTTGCTTTTAAAAATATTATCCCAAACTACAGCAACCCATTCCATATAACATACATTAGAGCACCATAACAACCAGTATTACCATGTTCAGCAGACTATTTTATAATCTTTAGAAATCTGTGTTTATTCATGACATTTGGAATTTCCAATCTAGGGAAATGCAGAGCAATTTTTAGCCTTGATGAAAGTGATGATAATTAGATTTTATATCCTAAGGTAGATATAGATTGATAGATGATAGGTTGATGGATGATTGATAGGTAATAGATGATAGAGGATAGACGATAGATGGGTAGATAGATAGATGGATCTATATACTGTATTTATATGGTCAACTTACGTGACAAACATACCTACTACTTCTTCCTCCTGCTTCTCCCCCCCAAATCTTGTGATTTGGGCTGAAAGAATGAATGACTGGACCATGTTCCCCAACAGCTTTCGTGCATAAAGGAGGCCTAGAATTAAGGACTCTCCTGGCTCCTAGACCAGCACCTATTTGCATAATAAAATTATAAAATACATTATGGTTTTGCAGTAACAAAAGTTCTTAATTTTCATAAAAGGATAGAGAAAACCAAGATTTACCGGTCTCTCTTTCTTTTTCTATTACTATATGTTACATTTTTCCAGAACTGTTCTAGTTGATAAAAAAATGGTGGGGTGGTGGATCCAAATAACTGTAATGTAAACATGGGGAATTTTTAATTTGTGGATTAAAAATCTTAAGAGTCTCCCCATCTAATATGCATCTCCTTTGGAGAAATCTCTGCCATTTCTTCCAAACTTTATTGAAACACTTGAGGGTTGCCTCCAAATTTTAAGAGACCTGTGGGTCCTGATCATCTCTTCATGATGACCTTTAGATCTCTTGATCATTTTGGGCAATATTATACTCAATATAAAAGTTCCCAGCATGCTTCCTAGAAATTGATTTGGTCTTCAGATAATAATAATTTTGTAATTGCTGTTTAGTAGGTGGGACAATCAGTAAAAATTGAGTGCCACATGAGTTTCATATGAACAAAGTTCTTTTTACCATTGGATACAAACATTTGACAAATATGCGCAATAAATTTAGATAGCAATAGAAATAAATGAAAATGTGCTCAGTTAGAAATAGCCTTATATTCCATTGGCCACTAAATGTAATGTTACAGTGTCTCTGTCTTAGGAAGTGTAATGGCTATATAGGTTCCTGATTCAGAGAAGGGAGTTAGAACTAGGACCATTCAACAGGGATGGCATGGTCTCTCTGGAACGTGCGGACAGTCCAGGGACTGAGGATGAGGCAAACCCAGTCCTGTCCAGCATTGGGGTGGGGAGTGGCTGACCGGACAGGGAGCCACCTGCAGGAGAGGATCAGCTGCAGAAGGCCAGCGGCGATGACAGGCTCCAGATCACCTCTGACAAGGAACAAGTTGCCTCCCCCTCCTGATCCATGGATGTGGAGAGCAAAGCAGAGGCAGGCACAGAGGAAATCTGTGAGGTTGCTCACAAGGAAACAGACTGCCCCTCTTCAGAGTGTAGAGTGTAGAAATTTAGCCAGATGCTGAGAGAAATGGTTTGTCAGGAACACCTGTTTGCTTTGACATGTACTTCCTGGGTTTTGTGGACCTTGCTTCATGAAACTTGGATCATGTTTTACTGCTTAAACCTTGGACATTGCTTGTGGATTTTGGAATTGGCTTTCTGACATCAGACTCTTAGACTATACTTTGGTTTGGAAACTTGGGTTCTGTTTTGTGACATGGAATTTGTGAGCATGGTGACCTCTCTCCTTGTCTTGTGGACCGGCTTGCACCTGGTTCATGGAACAGTGTGGTGCTGACTGAGGGGGATTGTGGACAGAGAAAGTGAGGTGGACCTTTACCAGCCCCATTGGTGTGTCATTGGATGCTTTGTGAGTTGTGCCTTGCCAGTGTGACTCAGGTCAGAACAGGAAGTGTAATGGTGCAGTGGGATGCTTTTGGGAGGCAAGAGGAAGAACTGCAACCTAGGAAAAGTTCTCTAAACAAAATCTGAATCTAAAGCAGGGATGGGAATGCAGAAAGATCTCAGAATAGATCCTCCCTAGTTTGGGAGAGGAAGGGAAGAAAGGGGAGAGATACTGTTGCTTAAGCTTATAATAAAGATAGTGTTACTATTCATACTTGATGCTTATTGTCTGGTCTATCTCAAAGAAGAACAGGAAGAATAACCTGTTCTTAGGGCCTTGTATTGGAGGTCATTTAATTTAGTGAAAAGTCCAAGGAACCTCAATTGTACAGAAGTTGAGTCAGGCTGCATTCCCATACTCCAAGCTCTGCCCACTGTTCATGGATTAGCCCTTAAATGATTGGACTGGAGAAATCTTTTTTCTTTCACTCATTATCTTTTGTAAAATTCATCTCAGCATTCTGAAAACATCCTCCTTTATCTTCCAAATAAAAGATTCCATGGGTGCACTTAATAGGTAATTCTGACACTGATGTATAAAGTGATTCCCCATTTTTTTTAATGTCAAAAGAATGCTGGGTGCTTAGATGTGATTGTGTCAAGGGAAAAGGTTGCAGTGAACAAAGAGTAGAGCTGTGCCAGCTAAGATTTTCCAAACAACATATTATTGACTTTTCTTTGAATCATTTATGTCAACCTTTTATTCTGTCTTTTGCAAGAAGAAAAATGCCATCTGTAGAAATTGTCCTTTGAGTAGCAAACCTTTATCATCATACTATTTTCTTTAATGTTGAATTTCTTCAGCACAAAATAATACATGAAATCAAAAGTTGAAAAGGATTAGAAGAATGATTCCTTTGTGCATAAGAATCTTCTTAGTTCATTGACACATCTCAATAATCCCACACCAGATCTCACTTATGGACAGGAATATAAAACAATTAATCCATTTTAAGTCTCATTAAGTTCAAGAGAGTGGTTCTTAACTCTTCCATTGAAATAAATGGAACCTGAAACATTATCCCTAATGTTGCTTCAGATGAATTCAGTTATGTTATCTGCATCTTGAGAGTGCAAGAGATAGCAAGATCATCACTGTTATGTATAAAACACCTTCAGGTTATTTGAACATTTCCTGCCTAGACACATTCTCTGCTTGAAGTGAATTTGTTATCTACACACAGAAGAAATTTGTCATTTTGGAAATGTAATGGTGCTACTTTTTTTTATGATTAAGAACTTGAATTGTAATAGTGGGTGCAACAGATAAAAATAACTACACAGATTTTTTAAAAAACCCTATATGATTATATAACATAATGAAGAAGATGATGGTGGTGATGGCAATGGTGATGATTAAAATATAGCTAATAATAATCCCTCTACCAGGCACTACCTTGACATGCTTGAAGGGCTCGCTTGCTCTGAGGAAGATGAAAGTAATGCTAGGGGTCCAAACATACTGGACAGATTTCATCAGAGGAACCAAAAGAAGAATATCTTTCCCATAAACAATATGGTGAAACTTAATTTATAGAAACTTACACCAGATAAATAGTTGCCCAGGTCAGTTAGAAACATACTAGGTATTGGAGTTCCTGGTTATTTGGTGACAAATGGGCTAAAGAACTCAGGGCTAAGCAACCAGGACCAGCAGTTGCAGAATTACCAGCAATAGCACTTAAACTTATATACTGCTTCACAGTGCTTTTACAGCCCTCTCTAAGAGGTTTACAGAGTCAGCATATTGCCCCCAAACAATCTGGGTCCTCATTTTACTGACTTCAGAAGGATGGAAGGCTGAGTCAGCCTTGAGCCTGGTGAAATTCGGTCTGTCAAATTGCAGGCAGCCGGCAGGCAGCAGAAGTATCCTGCAATACTGCATTCTAACCACTGCACCACTGCGGCTCTTATTAGGACAAGTGTTTACCTTTTGCAAATATATAAAGATTGAAAACAAATAATTATCTGTTATTAAAAACCAAGTCCAATGAGAAAAGGGAATGTATACCACTTCAGAGAGAAACAAGAGAACTCACAGAATCATTATTTCTGCAAGTTGTTGTTTCCAGAATCAGAAGCAATAAACTGAGGCTAACAGAACAATGTTTATTTATAATGTTTATTTATAATACAAGATAAACTATTCATACAAGCAAAAGTGGAATAACTGCAAAAGTTTCAAGG
>JAOYMU010000192.1:84072980-84086931 GCA_025802295.1 Psammodynastes pulverulentus | reverse complement strand
GAGTTGAAGTCCTCCAGGCTTCAAGTTGCCAGGTTGGAGACCCCTGTTCTAGAGCAACCTATTACTACAAGCGCGTGCATACACACACAATGCACACCACACACCACGCACACTACACACACACACACACACAGGGTTCGTACGTCCCTGCGCTCCATCTTAAAAGCTCTTTTCCCAAACCGAACCGCAGCTGCCTTGGCAGAGTGCGCGTGGTGTCCGAACAAAGAAACTGTCTCGAAGTGGCTTCCTAGGTCACCCAACCTTGCTGGCTAAGACAATGGCAGTGGGTTCCCACAAGACATCGAACTGCGGACGATCCAGCCCACGTTTGAGCCCTTCTCGGGAGCTTATCGTTGGAAGTCAGCTAGGGAGGGGAAGGAATCTGGAATGGATGAACGGAGGGACGGACGGATGAAAACACAGAGAGAATCTTCTGTTCGATGCGATCTGTTGGCCTGTCTGGAGGTTTTAGGGATGCCTCCGCGTATTGCAGGCGCGCGTGTGTAGCCTCCACATAGGACATATTATACTTACATTTATGTACAATAATATATATATAGGTTTCCCGTAACTCGGTTCACTGTAGGCAGCTTGGTTTTTAAATTCCCGCCATTCCCAAGACAGAAAGGAGCGGATTGAAAATACGCAGAGCAAGTCATTCTACTTTTTTTAAACAGCGGGATTTGGGGGAGTGGAGGGGGGTTTCATTTATCTAACGACCAGCCCAGGGATCGACTCCTTTCCTCGGCTGGGCAGCGCCCTTCTGGCTCTTTGAGCCTTCGGATGCTTCTCCGCGGCATTTTCCCTCTCCTGGGAAAAGGACCACCGAGTGCCTCGGGGGAGCCCAGGAGAAGGGGAAAGAAGGGGCGTGCGGTGGGAAGGCAGATTGGATGGAGCTCCAGCAAAAAATCGATCCCGATGCAGTGTGAGCCCCGTGGACCGGCATACTGTACAAAGTAGTCACTTATACCAAAGTCACAGGTAGAAATGCTGCAGGAGGAATCAGGGCTTTCGCTGGTCTTGCTTCTAATGCGTCCGCCCGCTAGGAGCATGTGCGCCTCCCCCTCCGCTCTGTTTGCAGACGGGCGAGGCTTTAATTGCAGGGAGACAGCCATCTGATCGGGCCGCTGTCCCACGCACGCAAAAGCTGCGCTCCGGACTGTTCTGCTCTGCTCCATTCTGCTCTGCAGTGTTTCCACCTGTGACTTTTCTATGGGGGCTCAAAGCATTTCCAAGGGTAGACTCTGTAAGGAGGAGGCGGCGGTGTGCGAAAGTAGCCGGGCGGGCTTGGCGGCAACGGCAGCCATGACAGCATCGACGGTTGCCCTTGCCGCCAAGCTCGCCCAGCTACTTTCGCACACCGCCGCCTCCTCCTCACAGAGTCTACCCTTGAAAACGCTTTGAGCCACCGTAGAAAAGCCACGGGTGGAAACGCTGCAGGAGGAATCAGGGCTTTCACTGGTCTCGCTTCTCCCGTGTCCGCCTGCTAGGAGCACGTGCGCCTCCACCCCGTTTGCAGACCCCTCTCACCTGGCCGACTTCAGAAGCGGCAATTGCTGGACAGGTGGTCTCGGCTTGGCCCTGCTGGACGGTCCAAAAGTCAGCAGGAGCCAGGCGAGGCCTCAATTGCAGGGAGACAGCCATCTGACCGGCCCTCCGCTCCGTGCACGCAAAAGCTGCGCTCCGGACCATTCCGCTCCGCTCCATTCTGGACTGTTCTGCTCCGCTCCTTCCCAGGTATTTTATGCGGAGAGGATCAAGTTGATCAACGTATTTCCCCCTCCTGGGAAGCCCATCTGACCAATCAGGGTTGTTTGGGTCAGGCCAGAATCTCCCTCCTCCTATTGTGGTTGGTTCCCCCCTCCCTCCCCAAGTTCAAACTAAGTAACTAAGTTCTGCTTTTCACTAAGTAATGGCCATGGATGCTGTCGCAGCTGCCATTGCTGCCAAGCCCGCCCGGCTACTTTCGCATTTGCTAGTTACAATGAAAAAATAATAATAATTAAATAATTCAGTAAAAAAAGGTGCCGGAACACCGTTCCGGCCCGTTCTGGCAGAAAAAAAGCCCTGGCTGGTATGTACTGAAGAATGGCTGTTTGTTTTGTGGTTTGGAATGGACATAACAGTAGAAATTAACTTTCAGCATATTCTGTGAATGTTTATTAAGAATGTTTATGAAGCATTACTGACACCATTATAAGCTTATATATCAAATGAATGTTCAGCCTTCGTTGAGGTCCATATGCAGAGCCACACTGGGCAAGTTTGAAAGGAAACACTTGTTTTTGTTTCCTAGCAACATTTTAATTCACAAGAGCCCCGGGAACTGATATTCCCCCTTTTTAATATTCTATGTCTTGTTATTAGTGTGATAAAGAAACAATGAAAAGATTCTTAATATTATTTCCAGCTTCTGCTTTAACACAGAAACTGTTCTGAGTTCAAGGAATCTTAGGATTCTCCAGCTCATATTCACTTCAAAGAAACTTAATGCCAAGTCTCCAACCAGCAGGGAGGAAGTGGTATAAAGGGTAATTTTCTCCCTCTCTCCTGAGGCACTAACTGGAACAATATTAAACCTTTAGTTATGACAAGAGAACACTTTTTCTTCTTGCACTAGTATAACTATTATAGAAATACACAGACAGTATCATGTAATACAAATATAACTTTAAATGATAAATAAACCACTGACTATTGGAGTGGCTTTCCCTGGGTCTTGTAAAAGGTTTGCTCAGAGCCAACATTTATACAGAATAGATAGAGGAATCTCCTTAAAGCACAGTATGCATTTTAACAAATCGGTCCTACTGGTAACCTCTTATGGAAAAAGCCCACAGCAAACAGTTACTTCTGTAAAATTTTCATGGAGCAGATTCTCTGTTCTGCTTGTAGGACCTCTCTTCCTGGATTAGCCGTCTTCAAACTCTTCAACTAAATCTGGTCTGCTTCTCCTCTGATCAGCTCCTCAAATCTCTGGTGATTTCAATGCTGTGTTGCTGAAAACTTCGCCGCCCCCAATGTCCTGCTTTCCTTTCCAGCTGCCGGAAGTAGAATCCCAGCCAGGCAACCTGTGGCAGAGAGAAAAGCCCCATATTTCCCCCTCTTTATCTGTTGTTTATCCACAAGTAGTCTGTCTCTAGTGCTTTAAGTAGTAGTCTGTCTCTAGTGTTTTGCTTTTTATTCCTTTTATCTCTTTAGGTTGTCCCTTTTTAGGCTACGTTTTTCCTCTTCTTTCCCCTTGTTTACAGTCACTGGTTTCTGGTAAAACTACTGCTCTAGTCCTTTTTCCCTTGTGCATAGGGTTATCTTATAGCCACATTTTTTTATATCTTTACTGGCTGTTAATTTTCTGGCTTCTGTAATTTTTCTTACTGTCTTGTTTGGACAATTTACTCCTCTCTAGAAGTCCCCAATTCTGGTTTCCTTACTGACTCCAAGCTGTCTGCCAGCTGCTACTTTATCTCATTCCTTAATCACTACCTTGGTCTCCATTTCCAAGGGTCTTATTTTCTCTGCTTCTAGTTTTCTTAACGGATTTCTTCTAGTTTCGTACCTGGAAAAAGGGAGTCAGTCAGAAGTCAGTAAGGAAATCAGATTTGGGGACCTCTAGAGAGGAGGGAGTTGTCTAGACAAGAAAAGATGAGAAAAGCCAGAAGAAAAAAGTAGTCAGAATTCAAACACCACTTCCTAATTCATCTGGAAGTTTCTTTCCAGTTTTCATTAGATTCATTTGCTTCTATACGCTAATCAAGCATATGGCATGTCATTTTATGTTTGTTTTTTTATTCAAGAAAAAAATTAATCTACTGCCTCACTGTTTATCAACATTTTATTATTCTACTACTGGTATTTGAATATATTCATAAACCTTAGCTGTTCTATAAAATTTTAACTTAATTTATTTTTGTGGGTTTTTTTTTAAATGTGGACGTTGGCCACAAATAAACTAGTAAATGAATAATTAAAATCCAATCTATAGAAATCTGATCTGCCATAAATGAATAGAATGGCATCACTGCTTTAGAGATCATCCTGAAACACCATCCAAATTTATTTGAGCAAAAATAGTAAGATACAATTAAACCATGAATTTCAATCCACAAACCTGATAATTCAAGAGACAAACAAAATAAGTGTAATTACAGGATCTATAGACAAAAACAGATTATAAATTCAGTGCCTCATTCTTCAATGATGACAGCTTTGAACTATGGATACTGGATTAATCCATAATCGTTTCAGGTGTATGTTATTATAGCATAGAGGAATACAGTACTGAAATTTCATACATTAGCTGTACCTCAAAATAGAAATAATGGCAAGCACAGCTGGCTATGTTTTCATAAACATAATGTATTTTGCTGCTAGTTTTTTTATTAAAATCAAAGAAGGATCATGGTTACGGTCAATAGTTCCTTCTCCTCATTTAACCATCTCACTACACCAAAACTGTATATTCTGTATTATCCTTTCCAAAATAATGCTTTACTAACAGAGCTTGAAGTCTGCCTCTTTTAATGTAGAAATCTTTACAAATACTGCATTTACCACAAGAATACAGAGCTACATATTCAGGTGCCCTTCAGTAATCTACACCTGTTTTGTAGTCTTGCTTCTTTATATACACAAGGAGATCATTAATATTGTTACATAGTCTATGTGTAATAAGTAATATATTATTACAATCATGAATTTCCTGATTAGAAATAATGCTTTTAATTTTATAAGCCTGATTATTGTTAAGTTAAAAGAATAACTTTTCTTCAATTGTGTTTTATTCATATATATGTATATTTATTTCTGTTTTCTTATTTTGTTTTAATGTAAGTTGTCTAGAATCTATTGGTGGATGGGATGGTTTATTAATAACCAGGGCTTTTTTTCTGCCGGAACTCGGTGGAACAGCGTTCCGGGACCTTTTCAGTGTCCGTGTCACGTGGTCCGTCTCCACCAATCGCGCTCTATCATTTCCGGGATTTTTAGCGCGACGACGGGGGGGGTGTTTTGCCACCTTTCTTCGGAGAAGAAAAGCCCTGTTAATAACTATTAATTAATGGTGTACAAAGATTTCCAAATACACTTATATAGATTCCAGAACAGATCCACAGCCAGAAATACTACTATATTATAATCATATAAAATGACAAATGACTAAAGCATGTGCAATGGTGCAACATTTGTCTTTTTCAAGAAGACAACAAGGTAACAAGGTTTGATTAGAATTCAATATTGCAAGAGTTTTTAAATGAAAACTTAAAATGTGCAACCCTATGTATGTATTTGGGAAGAATAGCAATAGCACTTAAGATTTATGTACTGCTTCATTGTGCTTTATAGCCCTCTATAAGCAGTTTACAATATCAGCATATTATCCCCAACGATGTAGCTCCTCATTTTACTGACCTCAGGATGGAAGGCTGAGTCACTTGAGCCAGTCAGGATCAAATTCCTGACAGTTGGCAGAGTTAGGCTGCAATACAGCATTCTAACCACTGCACCAAAAAAGTCCCATTTGTCAATTGAAGCTTATTCTCTAGCAAATATGTGTTTTACATTAGCTATTAAATAATAAGGAGAGCCGTAGGATCTGTTTCCACTCTGAAGTACTTGGACTGAATGTATTAGTCAGTTGGAATGAAAGTGAAGGATTTATTATTAAAATCACAGAATGTAGCAAAGGAGAAAATCAAAATTGGAACATTGAATAATACTGTATATTTTAAATGAACTAGTTTCATTTTTCATTTTTATTTGTTTAACTGTAGGAACAGATTAATAAAAGAAAGCACAAATTATTTTAGGATTCCAGAGCTAGTTTGAAATAGTTAAAAAAAGCAACAGGATGAGCAATTCACATAGGAATTACTTTAATTATTTAAGCTCTGCTTAATTGAAAATACTTGATGTTTTGTTCAGATTTGTTACTGTTCTCTCACAGTTTGCCTTTAATAATGCATCATAGTTATGTTTCCTTGTGGGGTTCATTATATTAGTACCCCAGTACCTGGGACGATTTATCCAATCCTAACAGATGGCAAAAGAGAACATAGGATACGGTATTTGTTCTTCTCTGCCTTATTGCCATCATACTATTTGTGATCCTGCTCCATTTGTAGCACTCTGATGGGACAAAAGATATCGGGAAACCAATTCTACTACTATACTTCCACTCTTTACTTGTCATGAAAGCAGCATAGTATCTAATATCTAGAAAAACTATGAAATTTGAGTCAAAATCCACAGCCTTTTAGCCCTAAGAATACATTTCTACTTCCTGTCTCATGCCCTTGTTGGAAGTGCAGAGTATGTACTAATATAGGTTGACCTATAACCCTTATTAAGACAAAACCTGAAAAGAAGTCATTTTTACAAGTCAGATGAAGAGGAGGAGAAGAAGGGGAAAGAGAATGAATATTTTGAAGGGACTTGTTTTTTTATCCAATGAATTCATGAATTCAATTCATCTGTAACTAGTCTTGTTTGTTTCTTTTTTTCTTTTTAGCCTGTGGGATATTGAGGTTCAGCTTGGCTTGGCAGCAACAAATGCACATTGCTTTTACCCATGGCTAAAAGATTTTGGAGTTGTGTACATGAAAGAACATTATTTGTCTTGTCACATTGATTTCTAAGAAATGTGCTTACTTTTCTAGTGTTACAGTCTATGAAAACAAGGATTTGTACATCACCCTAGAGAAATGTAGTTCTTGTATACTTGAGAAGTAAAACAAATCAACTAACAAAGAAATCATACTGGGAAGTAACTTTGCCAGAATTGCAAAAATGGATCTGCATGAAGAGAGAAACTTAAGCTCTGCCTAACCATTCTCCATTATCAGAAATTAAGATTTCATCCTTTAATTGCTAATTGCAATTTTTAACAGAAAATTCCAATTTCGTATTGAAGTATTTTGTTACAAATATTATTTTGATTATTTTCTGATATTTTAAACATAGTGCAGTTATAATGACTGTTAACTAATTTTCGGGGGGGGGGAGGGAGAGGTGTCTGTGTGTCAGTGTTGATTCCTGACAATTTGCTAGAGAAGTATTTTTTGACAAGATTTCAAAAGTGGCTGGCCACTGCCTCTTTCTTAGGACTCAAAGAGAATAACTGGCCCAAGGGTCATCCAGTTGGCTTTGTGCTGATAGGACTAGAATTTACAATCTCCCAGTGTCTTGCCTGATGTATTTACCATTACACAAAATTTGTTCTTAGAATAGTAAGTTAGAAAACAGTCAAAAAAATATTAGTTAAAAATGCTCATTTGCTAAGAAGCCTAGCAAAACAAATAATTGCAAGAATTTCATTAAGTGCAATAGTGGCGGTTATATTAAGGCAAAATATGTTCAAAGAAATAATGGTTAAGTGTGCAAGATGTATAATGTAACATGTGCAAGATGTATAACATAACATACGAAGTTAATATTTAAAGTAATTATCTAATGGATGTGGTATAATTTTAATATAATCTTTATAACAGTTGAAATTTTTATTTGTTTTCAATTATTTTACAAACTGGTCAGTGGTTATAGTATCCTTTCACTGTTTATATTTTATATGCAGAATATTTTGCTTTGTATGCACAAGTTGTTTACACTTTATAAAGCCTAGGCAACAAGAAAGGCTTTTGATGGTATGAATCATATACTGAGCAATCCTCATGTGATGTAGGTTTCAAATTCTCTTTTCTGAAATAAGAGTTAGAACTAATAAATGGAAAGAAGCAAAGCCATATTATCTCTTTAAGTTTCTGATTTCAAAATATCAAAATGAAAAGCTAATATTAGTAGAGTGCTGCAGAATGTCTTTTCCTTTGACATTATATCAACAAAGCATTATATGAGAGCTTGCTAAATTGGTACTCTTTGAATTTGCTGGGACTATAACTCCCAGAATTCCTGGATAGCATGGTTAGATGCCAAAGTATAATGAGTTCAATTGTGTCATGTCCGTTTATAGAGAAATAAAATATAAAAAACACAATAAATATTATTACATTGTATTGCATAGATACTCTGGGCAGCAATCTTATCTCACAATAGTCAGGACTGAAGAAGAACTCTATATTAAGGTTCAGTTTTCTTCATCAGGATCAAGAAAAGGTTGAGGACGTTCTGAAGTACCACTAGTTTGACAAAGTTACAAAATAACTTATTTATGTTTAATAGGAGTTTTAAATGAGTGATGCTGATCCAAAGGAAGTAATTCCCAGTAGTAACTGCAATTTGCTGAACAAATAGACTAAATCTTATTTTTCATTGGAAAAATCCGAAATGTAGTCAGTGAAAAATGAATGGGTGTTCCAACATAACTAATTGGAGAAAGGACTATAATAGTTTCTGAGGACAAAGCATGGGGGCAGAAATTTTACCAATTAATTACATAAGGGGCAAGTCCAATATACTGCCATCCCTGAATACTGTTGAGCCAAAACTTTTACTTTGGGTCAAAGAAGGAATAGTCTCAATATTTTGAAATCCATCATTGTCTTGATATTAACAGGGTTTTGGTCATCCCCATGAGTTAAGGTAGAAAAAGGTCTGAAATACAGAGAGTACTGCCAGTTCTGACCTAATATTTGCTGGCTTTTGTTCAAGGTTGTTAGTTACAGCTAAGCAGTTTAAGGATTGGCCTGAAGCAACTGTCAGGCTTTTTAGTCTTCCTGGAATATTATTTTCTTAAAGAGCTACTTTCTTTCTATGCAATTTTGGGTGATCCTGAGTTTTGGATAGCTTGCTGGAACAGTTGTAGGTCAATTTCTTAAAACCACTATACTCTGCAGAGCAGTGCCTCTGTTCTGAAGACTTCAGTCTCTGCTGGAAGTTCTTTGCCCAACTTTCTCAAATGTTTATTCCTAAAAATTCAAAATATAGTATGTTAAAGTATTTATGGCAAGTTGGCAACCTAACCAAATTGTAATTGTACACTGGTGGAAACAAAAAGTGTTTTGTCCCTTTATTTGTTCCTCTTTCAGAGAGGTAGGTTGACTGGTATGGTGTGGACAACTTGTACTCTATAGGAACAATATGGGACTATACATTGATAGAGTTAAAAATCTAGAACTATTCCTTGATCTTCCATCCTTTTAGGCTGGATTACATACAGCTCTACTCCCAAAGTGCCCCAAAATACAATACAGATGATATCTTGGAACAAAACAGCTAATTTTCTGCAATGTGATTTTTAGTATTATTTTTAGCTTAAAAGGAATCCTCTGTGTGCAGAACTCAATCATTTCCATCTTTAAATCCCCTTAACCATCCACATACAAAAGTCAACATTTTTACTATTCAGTTACAACTTGATAAAAAAGGGTTGATACAGCAAATGCATTGTAGACACTGATGAAAAACTAAGTGGAATTGATAAGCGCAAAACATATCCCAGGGCATTTGGAAACTTCAGATTTATGAAGCAGGGCAAAACTTTGTAATTTCCATATTTATCTGGTTTAGATGGAGATGATGTCAATAATTTCAATGCATAGTTTTTGGATTATACAATATATACTATGCAACATCCTCTTCAAGTCCTGTTATGTGGACAGATAATGAAGTGGTGATGTTTCTGGGAGGCATTAATCAAATGTGCTGGAAGTATATTACCAGAGTGAACATTCCTAGTAGGGTCACCTAAGAGAGTTAAAGCAAGCAGGACTGTATATTGAAAAGGAATTATCTAGGAAGGTGCTGGAAGCAAATGACCACTTCAATGAAAGTGAAAAGGGCATTTTTTTCATACTATATGGGAGAAGGTAATGGTAAACTACACTTGCATTTTATCATTGAAAACACATGGGTAGACAAGGTAGAAATTGTTAATATAAAGATGCCAGATGAAGTGGAACTATACTGAATATTCTATTGAGAAAAAGCTGGGGATTTTCAGGGTACTAATAATGTTAACGATGTAGTAGATTATACCCTTTTAAATACCTACTTCCTCAAGTAACCATATAGGAAAAGAAAAACTGAAGTTGCAAAAGTGGAAATGTAGTGGAAATATGGCATGTTAAGTAGCATGAACACGAAAAAGCTTGTGAGAGTAAAAGATAAAATAAATTGACTACAGATTGACAACTTGGGCATCAATGAATTGAAATGGATTGGAACTGGACATGACAGTTATTCATGTTTACATCCCAACCACTGATGCAGAATAAGGGGAAGTTGATGAGTTTCATGAGCAAGTTCAATCTGAGGTTGACAGAGTGTACAAGTAAGATGTGTTGCTAATTTGAGACTGAAATGCCAAAAATAGTAAAAGCAAAAATGTAGTTGGACTTGTCTAGGAAACAAAAATAAAGTAAGAGAACGATGTTTTAGTTTCTGCCAATTCAATTACTATTTCCTTTCTGTATATTCTTCACACAAAAAAATGATGCCTATATGCATGGACATCATCATATGGAGCACATAAAAATCATATTGACTGTATTAATAGATCAAGGTAGAATAAACACATTGCTTATGTGCAAGTTCAAAATAAACCTAAAGCAGAAGAATAAAGCTGGCTAATTTCGATAATATGATCTTGAAAATATTACAATTATTTTCCAGAAGAACATTTGAATGTTAACCAATCTTTAATTTCACCTTCTTGCAGTATTTGTTAAATTGCTTAGCACTGAGTTTTAATCAAAAACCATGCAGTTCATCTTCACCTGGTGCTGACCGGTTCTTGATCTTCCTTGCCCTTTTCTCCACCATTTCTGCTGTTATTGCAAGTTCTTATAACTTCTTTTTCTCCTTCTCTACCTCCTTTATCCATTCTGCATTCTTGTTGTATTTCTTTGGATTGTCTAATAACCATGCCCAGAACTGCATTATTTCTTCCTTGTCAGATGTTGGCTGGTTCATTGCTGACTTTCCATTGA
Organism: Psammodynastes pulverulentus; assembly: GCA_025802295.1. Classification (NCBI taxonomy): domain Eukaryota; kingdom Metazoa; phylum Chordata; class Lepidosauria; order Squamata; family Psammodynastidae; genus Psammodynastes; species Psammodynastes pulverulentus. The sequence continues at coordinate 84,076,051 of JAOYMU010000192.1, read as the reverse complement.
TGGTAAAAACATTTGTAATTTGACTGAAATTGGTGATTCTACTTACAGTGTGCAATTGGAACATCATATCTGCAGATTTTCTTGGCTATGGTTGATATTTGCTATTTTATTATTTCCGGTGCTACCTTGATTTTGTCTTTGCTTTGTCTTCTTATTCTTCAGTTTCTTTTCCTTCATCTCTTCTAGATTGCTTGCATCTGATACTACCACACACTGATCTTATTTTCCAATTTGATTTTCAATTTTGGTGATGCATTGTTTGGCTTTTTTCTTCTTTGTTGATTTTGCATGCAGCTGCATTTTGCACCAGATGAAGCTTCCAAATACATTTCAAGGTCAGCCTTATATAGAGTGTGTTGCACTAACTCAATTGAGAGATGATATGAATAACTAAGCAGGCTTTCCCAGTCCTTGAATGCAGGAAGTATCTGGGGAAATATAACCAGACCCAGAACAAGAGATGGAAGGTTCCCAGGAGTCCCAAAACCAAAAGCCACTTGAATCTCCACATCATTGTTCAAACCATCATTAAGACCCTTAAGGTTCTTTTTGGGAATAGGGCTCATTATTTTCTTCCCTCCTTTTTTTTTTTGTTTTAATAGTTTGCTTTTGGGGGGGATTATTGTTGTTGTGTATTTTGATATTTTGTCTATATGTGGTAATTTCTAAAAAATAAACAATGTTTGGCAGAAAAAGTGATAGATTATTGATGCTTTTGAACGTTAGTGCTGAAGAAAACTCTTGAGAAAAACATGGATAGCCATGAGAATAAACCAATCGATCACAGAACAAATTAACCTAGAATTTTCATTTGAAACACAAATCACTAGACTCAATATCATATGTTGGACAATTTATGTGAAGATCCAGCTCCAGTAAAGAGTATTTATTGCTGGGAAAAGTTGAAGGAAGGAGAAGCAGCAGCAGCTTCAACTATGTTGAAGACCAATCAACTTTACTGAAACAATCTATGAAAGAATTATGTAACTCCATGGCACCTAATCAATCATAGACAATTTTAATGATCATGTTTGAAGGATGATGTAATCAGCAAAGTCACCTTTATGCCGATATACTGCATCTCTGAAGTCAAAATGACACAAGCACATTCATTCATTTACACATTTTAAGGCCAGTTAAACAGAATACAATGTTTTCATCAGTTTCCAATGGCTATTGGGAAATACATTTTAGAGTACATTGCCTTTTCACTCTACTTTCTCGTTGTCAAAATTTGGGGGCTGAAATCATGCCATTATACCAGTTTCCAGTAAGTATGACAAATGTCTCTAATTAAGCCAATTTAAAATAACAGCTTTATGCAAAACATATGTGAAACCAAATGTGTTTTTAAATTAATTTTCTATTGCTCTTTTGTGCAAATGAGAATTTCAATCAGTGCAAATATGATTCAAGAAAATTAAAATGCTTAAGGCTTGCTACTTTTAACAAAATAAACAATATGGATGCGTAAGGCAGGAACAGCAATAAAATGTGCTATTAATTTACAGTCACAACTATTTTAATACTTTAGAACTAATTTGGAAATAGTAGGTCAGCCAGTTAATGTATAAACCTTTTGCTCCACTTCTCGAAAACGAAAAGTTCAAAATGGTGATGATGCTTCCTTAATAAAGTTTTCATGTTATGAACATTACATGACTTTATAGATGTTTTAAATTTTCTTTGCAAGCACTTACGAAGCAAATATCTTTACATTTTTTTTTTAAATCCTCAATTCCTATGTATCTTTCCTTAAGAAAGGTACCTGTAAGTATCTTTCTTCTACTTTTTGACCTCATTCTAAATTTGAATTGAATTCATCTGACATTTGCACATACAAATAAAGTTTACAAGTAAAATTATAGATAATCCTTATAATGGGAAAAGTATCTTACAGGCAATCTTAATGGACCTGGAAGGAAGAGAAGGAGGTTCATGGAGTTTTGTGATGGATCAAGTACTAAGCCTAAAGCCTTGTTTGTTCACTTGATCACAGAAAACTTGAGAGGGAACATAAAGGATTTTTTTTCCTTTTAACAATTCTGTAATACCTTGCATCAGGGTGGAGTCGGGGCGACTAAATGGAGTTGAGTGTTTACTGGTTGGATGCCTTTCCTGACACATATGTAGAGTTCACAGCAGACATTTTCGCTTTGCGACCAGAGATTGAAATATCTACCACTACCTAGGATTGAACTCACAGCTTCCTGATTGTGAGGTGAGAGCTCCACCTCTCTAGACCACCATACCACTCAGGGAACATAAAGGGAATAAACAACTATAAACCTGGAAAATGATCCTTAATAAGTGTATAAAGTGTATAAATCTTCTCTTCAGTTAAGATATTTACATTTAAATAAATACATCTGCAAAAACTAATGGATGTGGAAGAGGGATACAAAATTGTTCCAGAATTGGAACAATTCTTCCTACAGAATAACAATTTCTAGTGTGGTCACAAGAAATGGAGAGTTTTGTGGAATCTAATCAACAATATAGAAAAATATATAATTCGGAGCCCATTATGCTATACACTGTACTATATAGATAGCATGACCAAAAACTGCTAAAGACTGGTCCAATTATTTCTGATGGGCAACAGGTCTATTTGATTTATTTATTTAAAAGACTTATACAGTCACCCATGTTATGCACCATAAACCTGAAAGGTGGCTTACAAACTAAAACACAGTAAAAAGCATAACCATCATCACATAACCAGCCTCACTCCACCTAACGTTTGTGGGAAAAAGTCAGGTTTTTCAGAAGTCTGAAAGGGGAAGAGAGCCAGTTTGGTATTGTGGTTATGACATCTGGTAAGAAACTGTGAGACCATGAATCTAGTCCTTTTCATTATTTCTTTTTTTATTTTTATTTTTATGTAGTATGTTATTTTAGGTTGGGATATGGGCACAGAAAGGAAGGGGAGCGAATAGGATTTAAAAAATTACAATTTAAATGCGTTTTATAAAAACAATGACATGGAATGTAAAGGGAACAGGGAATCAGATCAAGAGAAGACGACTGGAACTTAAAATTAAAAGAGACTTACCAGATATATTATTCTT
>JAOYMU010000192.1:84060602-84072963 GCA_025802295.1 Psammodynastes pulverulentus | reverse complement strand
GTATATGTCATTTATATTTATGTTTTGTATTAATAATATTGTTTATGTTTCTATATTTTAAAATTAATAAAAAAAAATTTTAAAAAAAGAATCTAGTCCCATCTTACGAACCCTAGTGGCACAATGGTTAGACTGTAATATTGCAGACTAACTATGTCCAAAATCTGGAGTTCAATCCTTGCTGACTCAAGGTTGATTCAGCCTTCCATCCTTCCAAGATTAGTAAAATGAGAACCCAAATTGACATTGCTGACATTGCTGACATTGTAAACGCTGACATTGTAAATCAATCAGAAGATGTTGTAAAGTACTATGGTATGGTATATAAATCTAAGTGCTATTGCTATAAAGCCAGCATCAACCAGTCACTTTTCCTCAGCTCTAAGAAGCAGGCAATGGAAAACTAATGCCATGAAAATAGCAAGGACTAATCCAGACAGTTGATAGGAGTCAACAATGACTCCAAGGCATTAAAAACAAGCAAAACAACAAAACAAAAACAAAAACAAATAAAGCAGGCTTTGAGGTCCACTGAATCTCAGGGGGAGGTTGTTCCAATGGCCAGGGCCTGCTACCAAGAAGGCATGTTGTCTATGTTTCATCAGAAGACATTTAAAGGGAAGGACCTGGAGCATGGCAACCCAATCTAACCTGGTGGAATGAGCAGGTATCCTCAGGGAAAGGTGGTCAAGCAAATAGATAGGTTTTCTATCTGTATCTAGATGCTAATCATTAAACTGATTTTTTTTCCTCCCTTTCCTCGATGATAATATTGCTAAAGGAGATTTTTTTTTTGAAATGGCAAGAAATAAAAGAAGCAAGAGGTGAACACAAGACATATAGCCAGGCTAAAATTCTGCTTTTAAAAAAAAAAATAAAACAATTAAATGCACATATATAGACTTGTAAAAAGTACTAAGGGGAACTAGTGTGTTTGTTTTCAGAGAATAATAGGAAACTTAGAAAAAAGTCTGTAGAAATACATTGAGGTCTTAAAGGAAAATATATACAGTACAAGTCCTTCAGCACTATAATAACATAACCAATTGTTAAGAAGTAAGACCAGCTTCGTGCAATGTCGGCTTACATTTTGTTCAGAAAAAACAGTCTTTCATTTGTCGATATGGATGTTCTGTGAATTATCCATGTTTCAATGACTCTTGAAAAAAATATGTCTTTCATTTTATATTTAGGCTAGACATTTAGTTGTTGATTATTTTGTATAAATCTTCATGCAGTGAAATAGTGCATAACTCAAAATTCCAGCATTTTATATGCATTATCCACATAATGGTTTGACTAGCAAATATCGTAAAGCACATCTTGAGTTTATTCTAAGTGTGCAGCCTACATTCCTTCTGTTGAGATTGATAATTAGCATGAGCAGAACTCAAAAGGCAAATGCTGCGAATGGAAATGCAGAATTAAGCAACTACATCAGAATCAAATCCAGAATATGCTAACTACTTTGAGGTTGGGACCACAATGATTACTGCTTTAAGTGAGTGGGGCAATCGATTCCAGGGACCAAACATGGCTACCGTCCCTGTCCTATTGTCCTGATTTATTTGTACCTTTTTCTTGTATTTTTACTTACGTTACATGTATTTGTATGTTATGTTTATTCTTATATTTATTACCTTGTAAGCGATTGACAAATCAAACAAACAAATAAATAAATAAATAAATTCTTCTATTTCCAGAATACATTATGAACACTTAGAAGGCTACATTTCCTGTAGGAGGAATGGGCAAATTTGTAATTTCAGAGGCAGTAATTCTTAAGCAGTTAGAAGGCCAAAGGTGATACCACCAGGAAGGCACTAACATTAGGAAAAAGTAAACTGACTACTTTCTCCCTGTTCTAATGTGTTATTCTGTGTTTTTGTGGACAGGATGAAGCCTCTGTAACCTTAAAATTTCTTTCTTAAAATCTAACATTTTAGATTGTCTTTATAAAATATGGCAACAAATGGCCAAATTCAGTAAGAGAGCTTTGCTCATCTGAACCCTTCTGGTTTTATTTCCATTCCTCATTTATTGGGGAGCCATTTTATTCATCCGTTTACCCTGAAATATCTTTTTGGGGTGTTGGAAGCCACAAATAGGACATCGGGATAATAAGGAATGGTTACCATCTCTTACCAAAGAGGAAGTTTTTATTTTTAATAATTTGTGCAAATTCAGTTGTTGTACTTCAAATTATACTTTAGTGAAAATGTATTATACTTGGTTGGTTATATGAGAGCTGTGATTTCACACATAGTGAGGAAACAAAGAGGAATTTTAATATGAATCTTTTTCTCATATTAGGATAGAATCACTATAGTAAAATATGTATTTGTTTACTGTATATAATGCCTTTATTATTTTTTATATTTTTTATAAACAATTCAAGGCAGTGAATATACTTAATACTCTTTTTCTCTCCTACTTTCCCCACAACAATCTCCCTATGAGGTGAATTGGGCTGAGAAACAGTTAGTAGCCCAAAGTCACCCAGCTGGCTTTCATAGCTGAGATGGGACTTGAACTCATAATCTTCTGGTTTCTAGTCTGTATTTTCTTGACTAGATCAAAATGGCTCTCTCTAGCCAAATAAGCATTGTCTGAAAACCTGAAAAAAGGTCTAGCTGTTTTAAGGAGTCAATAAAGCTAATGCAGCTGCTTTAAGAAGATATAACAGAAACTGAAAAAAATAGGCCAATTTAATGACTAGCATTAATGAATAATCTCTGACTGGTGAGGCCTGGTGTATTTCTGAATATTTTCTGAAACATGCATAGCACTAACTAATAAAAATATGATTATGAATCTTAAGATTTGAGACTTGCCAAACAAACAAGTAGATATATTATATATATAGGAAAAATATTCCGTTCACTTCACTGATTTAGTATGTTTATTTTTTAGTTCGCATATAACTTTGATGAGTGCTTCTTCAAGATATCGGGAGAAACCCAATTGTAATCCAACTAAATGTCATTACTGCTTACATGTTCTTTCTATAATAGTAGAGAAATAGAGTAGAGGGCAAATACACCTTAAACAAGTTTAAATAGATTAACAATCATTTTTACAATTATGAGGCAAACCAAACATAAAAATAATGCATTGTAAATTATTCTTCATGAGAATAAGTATAGCTACCATATTTGACTGTCCTTTTAGTAAGTTTGAAAATAATTCTACATTATAATTTTGTTGTATAATCAAGTCGTGTGATATGGCCCCAAACTAGTTATGTTTTAAATATGGATTGTAGTATCTCAGCATGTACTGGTTTCTGAAACCTAGACAACCAAACAAATTGAACTGGGAATCTATATGAAACTTTGACAAGTTGTGGCAAATGGAAATACTCCTTGAAATGCAAACAACTTCTATTGTAATAACTTGGATTTTGACTAGAAATAAGGTGTGTGTGGGGAGGGGATTTATAATATGGATGTTTCACAAGTATTCAAAGCTAATTGTTGAGTACTTATATAATTTGTCTAAACTGACTACACTCAGTTACGTATGCAATAAATTAAAATGAATGAGCTTTGAAAATCGGGTGCACGTGTGCAACTTTACAATTTATCCAGTGATACTCCATAGTATATAATAGCTCAATATGGGTCAAGATCTGCTCCTTGGATTAAGTTAGGTAGCAAGACTCAGCAAGTGTATAAAGGAAATTCTGAATAAAGCGCTCCATGAAGTCTGTGAGAATACAAGTAGTCCTCAAATTATGACTACAATGGAGCCCAACATTTCTGTTGCTAAGCAAGACAGTTGTGAGTTTTGCTCCATTTTATGACCTTTCTTGCCACAGTTGTTAAGTGAATCACTGCAGTTAAGTTAGTAACATGGCTGTTAAGTGAATCCAGCTTCCCCATTGACATTGCTTGTCAGAAGATCACAAAAGGTGATCACATGAGTTCAGGATACGTAAACAACAGAAATATAAGCCAGTTGCCAAGTGTTTGAATTTGGATCATATGATCATGGAGATGCTGCAATGGTCTTAAATGTGAACAATGGTCATAAATCTTTTTTTTAGTGGTGTTGTAACGTTGAATGGTCACTAAATGAATTGTTGTAGGTCAAGGGCTAGCTGTAAATTTCCAGAACCTTGCAGCTTTTATAACAGATTGTTATAGACATGTCACTTGTTGTTCAATTCAATTACTTCTGACTCTTCATGGCCTTATGGACAATCATTTCACCAGTTTGCCTATAAATAACTGCTTTTTTAATTCTTCTAAGCTCATGCTTGTGTCATCAAAGATAACATCTAGCCACTTTGTCTTCTGTCTGACTCTTTTTCAATTGCCTTCAATTTTTTCAAGCATTAGGGTCTTCTCTAGTGACTCTTGCCTTTACATTATATGTGCCCCAAATATATTAGTTACAGTTTCATTAAGTGTTTCCAGTAGGCAGTCTCCATTTACTTCATCTAATAGTGAATTATTTGTTGTTCTTGTAGTCCAAGGTATTCACAATACATGTAATCTTCTTCAATGTCACAATTCAATGTATCCATTTTTCTTCCTTCAACGTTTCTGAGGGGCTAGCTTTCATACCCATATATTACAACCAGGACAAAACATGACCTTGACAAAGACATTTATGTTTGTAGATAGAATGATATTACTGAACTTAAATGTCATAGTCTTTCTCACAAATAGCAAATATCTAGGATTTTTTTTCATGGATATATTCACCACTCATGGATTTTTGAGAACTAGTCAGTTCTACCATCTTTACATCCAACTTTGACTAAACTGATGCACTATTTCCATTATATTGCCTTAGGTTAGCTATCTTCAGAAAGATAGGTGGCCTTTAGATAGCATTTAAGTAAGTGTGTAGCCTAATTATACTAAACAATTCTGGGGATAAATGTGAAAAAAAAGAATGACAATGGGTAATTTGTTTCCTTATTCTGTCATTTTAAGATAAGGCTAGAAATGTGTGTAACTCCTGTCAAAGAGCTGAAAAAAATATTCTGGACCTGACAGCCTGTGATAAAATAGTAGGGCTACTTGAAGTATATACCATACTTTTCACCCAAAAGTGGGTGAAAATTTGGGTGCGTCTTATACACCGAATATTGCAGAAGCCCCTCCCACCAATAATTTATCTCTTTGCAGAAAAGCATCAAAAAGCCTGTTGCAGCTTCAGCACAGCCCAATTAGCATAAGCAGCTGATGGTCCTTTGGATCCGGCTCCGACCATCAGCTATTTCAGACTGCAGCCTGAAACAGCCGAGCCACATGCTAATTAGCCTGTGCTAATTAGTGAAACTGAAACTATTTCTGTTTGCTCCACGAAGGCAAATTGCTGAGAGACAGAAGTTGAGGTAAGATTTTTTTTCTTGTTTTCCTCCCCTAAAAGTTAGCTGCATCTTATACTCCGGTGCGTCTTATAGTCTGAAAAATACGGTATAAACATTAGATGACATCATTGAAATTCAGAAGATCCTACTCTAAATTGCCATCTATTGATGGCCTGGATTTTTGTAGCTCACATATGACAATCATAATTTGTAGTGCTTATTAACTTTATGAATGTTAAGATTTAATGAACTTGGATTTCTGCTACTATACTAGTTAATTATATCATGACTAGTATCCAATACCCTAACAGAACTAGACAGAGATGAATAATTGTTTTTAGCAGTTATTTGACAATATCTCACTTTCTCACATACCCAGCATATTTTTATGTCTGAAAAGCATGAATGTTTTCATAGCAGTAATAGACACTTCTGTGAGGAATGTATACAACCTGTACCCTCTGGATATAACTTCAGATTTCAGTAATGCTACATTCATTTGTAAAAGAGAGTAACAGAATTATGGTCATAATAATAATAATAATAATTGGCATAATTCCAATAATTTATAATCATATATCACTGAACTTGTTTCCCAAATTAGTTGTTTTCCTCTAGAAGCTGTTTGAAAATTTCAGTTTTATTTCTAACACATCAAAGAAGAACAAGTTGTCACAGAGTTAAGAGTTAATGTTATTATCTGTCAAAAAATCATAGTTTTTTAAAAGATGATTGAATCATGAAAGAAAGTGAGTGAGTGAATGACACCAAAACAAATGCCAACAAATGTTGGGAGTCAAGACAATTTGGGTGGCCTATCTTATCCTTCCAAAGTTGTCTTGCTGCCCTCAGGTTCCATGAATCAGTCTGCCATGTTGAAGTAAAAGTCAAGTGCTAGGTCAGTAATCTCCTGTCATACAAAAACACACAGAGAGAATTGTTCAGTATAATTAGTGTGTGTGTGTGTATTGACAGATTACTGTCAATTAATCTGTCAATTAAATGGGGTTTTTACGATTAGGGTCTTTTAAATTTTAATATCGATTTATAGTATTTTAGCTGTTGTATGGTATTTATATGTTTTTATCTTTGTTGTTACCTGCCCCGAGTCCCTTGTGGAGATGGGGCGGGATAGAAGTCGAATTAATAAATAAAATACTGACCTAGAACTTGAAAATATCACACACACATATATTTTCATCCTTCACATCAGGTAGGATCATAATAATTTATTTAGTCAATAGCTCATATGAATTTCATGTTATTTACTTTTCCAAACTTTATTATCCATTTGAAAAATGGAAATAGAATTCGGAATTCTTATGGATTATATAACTCTTCACTTATCTGCTAAATTTACTCCATTGTATAATTTGGGTTGGTTCTGGCATAATGTATGAACTCAGCAATTATGGTCACTCTGATGGCTCAGTCTACAAGCTATCATTTAAATTGTGAAACTGGCTTCTGTAGTCAGTTTTATAGCTCTTTACTCCTTTGAAAATAGACCTTCCATTCATTGGTAATAATGTATAAAAGCTTGATTTTACATGGGTTACTGTTAATAATGTTAAATCGTGAGGTATGGTTCTAAAATTTGCCTGATCATGCAGCATTTAGCTTATATCATAACATTTTTTTTCTTATTGTCCAGGATAAGTTTCATTAAGTTATAGGGAAGACAAACAACAAACACATGGATATAAATGCAGGATTTTTTTTTCCAGATCACAAAAGCTACTGGTTGCTTTAGATGAGGAGATAGTAAAAATGCTATGGTATAAAAAGTACCATATTGTGGCTGTCACAAAATCTCAATGCTCATGTGATTGTGATTTGGGCACTTTGCAACCGGCTCACAATTACACTGCAGTATCCCCTGGTAATATGATCGCCATTTGTGACCTTCACTGCTGCCTTTTGACAACAAAGTAAATGGGAAAGATGGTTGCAAATGATGGTCATGTCACCATGGGATATTGCGACTTTTTGGAATTCACCTCTTAGCTAGAAGTGTCATTGTAAGTCAACATGGTCATGGCCACATTACTTACTGAGAGAGTCCCAATACCGATTACAGTCTGCAGATGGGATGATATTATTCTATTTGCATGAGTCTGAACCAGTGGTGGGATTCAATTTTTTTTACTACCGGTTCTGTGGCCGTGGCTTGGTGGGTGTGGCAGGGGAAGGATACTGCAAAATCTCCATTCCCTCCCCACTCCTGGGGGAAAGTTACCACTGGTTCTCCAAACTACTCAAAATTTCCAATACCGGTTCTCCAGAACTGGTCAGAACCTGCTGAATACCACCTCTGGTGTATATCCCTAAATGAAAGCCAGGATTGATATAAATCTAAAACATAAATATTATAGTTATCAGAACATGGTGGAATATTTTGTGTTAATTTGAGGTGGGAAAGACACCACAATTATAATTTATGCTACAAAGCATGAGCAATATAGATTTTAAAAGAAAGTTTCTTAAATCCAGGGAAAGAACCAGATTTGGCCTTGGTCCTATTTATGACATGGTCCTACCTACTATAATAACAATATTATAGTGTGCCATCTGGGCACTCAATGCTTACTCTCTTCTATTTTAAATCTCTCGGTCTAACTTTCAAATAAAGTATTTTTATTTTGGGGACCCAGTCAATATATTTTACCATTGTGCAAACACTGGATGTATACAGTTGAAATGTTTAATAATTATCTGCATGTCTCCCCAGTCAGCCGTAACAAATAATTTGGATGGTCAAAGAGGTCTCCTTCAAATTGAGAGATGGGTCTGCCAGGCAAGGTGAGAAGAGGAATCATTCTTCTTTATCCAGACCTTTTTTTATGACAACACCACTACTTCTCCAATCTGCCAGCCATAGGCATCACTCTGAGGGCACCTTCAACATGGTGGATATATTGTGTAAATCTGTTGTGGTTGTCTGTAAGGTATCTCAGTGGCCATTAAAAATGTACTGCTGTAGGGACACTTCAGAATGAGAGATGCCTTAAGTGCAGCAAAGAAACTGGTCTCGGCAGAAGATCGGAAAGGCATTTTGGCCTATTTTATCACCTACTTACATTCACTGTCCAAAATAACTGTTTCAATGCAACAATTGCAATCCATCTTGCTCCTAATTGTCTTCTCTTTTCTTCTACCTTTCCCAGTATTATACAGTTCTCAAGATATCTAGATCTTAGCATAATGTGTCCAAAGTAACAAAATATGATAATTTAAGCCTGGTGTGCCTTGAGGAAAAAAAAACTCTGGATAGACTCGTTCTATGATTTGTTTATTTCCTTGCTTATCTATGGTATTTGCAAGAGTCTTCTCCAATGTTGAAAAGCATCAATATGTTCTCTGTCCTGCTTCTTTTTCAAAAACCCAACTTTCACTTCCATAGATTGTCACAGAGAAAACCATTCCTTGCATGATTCTAATTTATTTTAGGAACAGACAAATCACAGCCTTTTCTAAAGCCTTCTGCTATATTACCAAATGCTAATCTAGTGTATTTCTTGGCTGCTGGTACCTTCATTCCTGATAGTTGAACCTAAAAGGCAGAAAACACTTCAACGGCAGCATTAAGACTGGCTGCTATACCTTTTGTCATTAGTTCGGTCTTCTCTACACTTAATCTTCATCCCGGTGTTTTTCACGTGCTCTTTGACTTTCATTACTAGAACTTGCATTTGCATTTTCAGCTATCAGAGTTGTGTCATCAGCATCGCGCAGGTTATTGATGTTCCTTCCTCAGTTTTAAAACTGGAGCTCATCTTCTGATGAGGTTGAATGAATCAGGACAGAATGTGCAGCTTTGTCTCATTCCTTTGCCAATCTAATACCAGTTCTATTTTACTATGTTATTTAAACTTCAGAATAGAGCTGTATATAGCAATAGCAATAGCGCTTAGATTTAAATACCGCTTTATAGTGCTTTTTACAGCCCACTCTAAGCGGTTTACAGAATCAGCATATTGCCCTCACAATTTGGGTCCTCATTTTACCCACCTCGGAAGGATGGAAGGCTGAGTCAACCAACCTTGAGCCTGGTGGGATTTGATCTGCCAAATTTCAGGCAGCTGGCAGTCAGAAGTAGCCTGCTGTACTGCACTCTAACCACTACGCCACCGAGACCCAGACCTCCATCCAGAAAAATCTTCACTCTTATTAAGATCATCTCTGAAGGTTTACCTCTGAAGGTTCATCTGGTAAGGACTCAAATTCTTCCTCTGCTGCTGCAGCTGCTCTTAAAGAATGGATTCCCTCTGACATTGAGCGGGCCTAATCTCTTTATCAGCTTTTAAGGTGGCCCTCAAAACACATCTTTTTATAGAACCTTTTAACTGCTGATTCTGTCAGTTCTCACCATTAATTATATTCGATTTACCTATTTAATTTCTATGTTAGCAATTGTTCATACATTTAAATTGCTTTCGCTTGTAAACTGTTAAAAGCCTTTAGTCATAGGCATACCAAGCTGAGTAAATGCATGCATTAATTACTATGCATATAGCAGTTAGGAGCTGACATGCACTCCTACTGAGTACAAGGGATAGGGAGAAAATGTTTTGAAAGCTGTCGTATATCTATATCATTGGCCTATCTAATCCAGTTTTATCTGTACCATTGGCTGCTTCCAATCCCATCAGCCTCAGTGTAACCAACACTCATATTGCAGAATAATAAAGTTTTCTGGTCTGTATTGACAAGTAGCACTTTGCTAGCCGGATAAAAGGATAAGAATTCAAGCAACCATTCTGAAACCAACCCATAGATGCAGAGACCTTTGTTTTTTTCGATTTAATTTTTAGATAAAAATTAGATTTTTTTAGCCCCCTTTCCAGTGCATCATCTGAAATTCAGATATACCAGAGTTAATATTTTCTAGTAAGAAAAAAAAAGTTGAAGAAATGTAAGAACCTTGGGAGAGAGTGACTAGTGAGATTGGTGTTCTAGGTGAGGAAAACTAATTTCATGAAAGCTGAATTTATTAAGTTAAGGAGAAAAGTATATGAAGGATTCCATGATAGATCAATATCCTAAAATGAAAAACAGTTCAGGAAGGCTGGAAGGAAAAGGTCATTAAGGTCCAAACAGAAAGTTGGGAGACAGTTGATGAGTCTAGTGTGGTTGCAGAGAATGTTCTCATTAACTAAAAAACAAAAAGGACATGTTTTTAAAAAATTGTAAGAAGGATATTTAACAGAAGCAAAATATCAGCAAATAACCCAAATCTGCAAGCAAACCTAGGTTTCAGAATAAACCGAGGCTTGCAATGAAGCTAAAAATACCAGAAAAGAATTCTTTGGTGTGTGCAGAATAAGAGGAAAGCCAAAGAAAAGTTTGACCTGCTACTTGATGAAAAGTTATTGAAGGACAACAGAGAGAAGGTTGAACTGATGAATCTCAAGCAGTAGGCTTGTATGCACTTTGAAAGGTAAAAAGTGATTACTAGAAGCCAGCATGGGTTTCTTAAAATGCCCAACAAATTGTAATGACAGAGTAAGTTTATTAGTGGACTAAAGGGAAGCTATTGCTATAATATACCTCAACTACAATGAGGCATTTGATAAAGTTTTCCTTGATAAAGTGGGAAGGATGATCCCACTACAACCTTACTACTTCAACAGATTGTTAATATCTCAGGAAATGGGCTCCAAGTTAAAAAAAACATCTTGATAGATTTCAACATTGGATGCTATCCAGCAAAATCTTGTTCACTAGGGAGAAAGGTAAGGTTCAGCACTTAAGAAAAAATAACAGGTTTACACATTTAGGATAATAGTGCCTAATTTAGCAGTTGTTCTTGTGATAAGAATTTGGGCTCCTAGTAGACCACAAATTAAGTGTGAGCCAGTAGTGTGTTGTAGTTCACATGAAGCCAATGCAATGTTGGACTGCATCAACATTAACATTGTGTTAAGATCATAGGAAGAGATAGCTTAGGCCAGGGGTCAGCAACCTGCAGCTCTGGAGCTGCATGTGGCTCTTTCATCCCTTTCTGCCACAACCGCCACTTTGTGATACCACCGGCACGTAATTTATAGAGCTTTTCAACCCCTAGTAGTTTTGTGGCTCCCTGTGTTTTCTTTTTTGTGGGAAATGGATCCAAATGGCTCTTTGAGTGTTTAAGGTTGCTGACCCCTGGCTTAGGCTATATGGGTCAGAAATCCTGCATCAAAACTTCATTAACAACAAGGATGCTGAGGAACTGGAAAGAATGCAGAGAAGAATGGCAAAGAGGGTGAGGGGCTGAGGAAAAATTATATGAGGTATTATTAAAGTAACTGGGTATGTCTCTAACCTAAGAAGAAAGTATAGTAGTTTTACAATATTAAAAAGCTGCCAGAGGGAAGAGGGTATCAATTTATTATCCATAGTGCTGAAGATAAAGCAACAGCCAACAGGTAGAAGATGTACAAAAAGAGATCCAAACAGAAAATAAGGACTCGTATCTTGACTGTGAAAGCTATTAAGCAGTGGAATAGCCAGCCCTCTGGAGTTGTAGGTATTCTATCACTAAAAGCTTTTAAACAAATTTGGAAAGGCATTTAACCTGAGCATTGCTGCCTGGTTAAGGGTTAAACTCAACACCTCCAAGATCATTCAACCCTATGATTCTATTGTGAATCCTCACCCTAAAATAGCTCATTTGCTGGAATTTTTGAATCATTGTTATTTTCCTGTTAATAAATCCCACTAATGAGATTTCTGAATTTCTTGCTTGGAAGGAACAGTTAAGAGGGTAGAACCTCTGAAGCAGAACTTACAACTGTTATCACTGGGCTATGACTGTTACATTTGCACACACAGACCCAATCAAACATAAACCATTGTGTGGGGAGGAGATACATTGTTCATGCATCCTAGTTAAGGATGGAGAAGCAAAGAGGTCAAGGCGCTCTATCAAAATATAGTTGTTCTAACTTTCAATAGCCAAGAAAGCTTAAAGCCAAATTAGGCAGATCGAATCTGACCAGGCTCAAGGTTGACTCAGCCTTCCATCCTTCTGAGGTGGGTAAAATGAGGACC
>JAOYMU010000192.1:84046982-84059262 GCA_025802295.1 Psammodynastes pulverulentus | reverse complement strand
ACCAGACACAGGTGCAGTACGTTAAAATACTCTCTATGGTGCAGTGGTAGAAGGTCACCAGCAGTTTTTCATTCAGTTGTTCAGTTTCATTCAGTTCATTCAGTTGTGTTTGGTTGTTCTGGTGTGCAGTGCTCTATAGCATCGTTTTGAGGGTAGGAGTTGAAAGTTTATGACCAAGATGTGAGGGGTCCATAAAGATTTCCACAGCCCTCTTTTTGACTCGTGCATTATACAGGTCCTCGATTGAAGGCAGGTTGGTAGCAACTGTTTTTTCTGCAGTTCTAATTAGTCTGTGTCTATCTTGTTGGGTTGCAGAACCAAACCAGACAATTATAGAGGTGCAGATGACAGACTCAATAATTCCTCTGTAGAACTGTAACAGCAGCTCCTTAGGCAGTTTGTTAGCTGCATGAAAAGATCAGGCATTCACATGGTGAGAGCTGCGTTCACATGGTGAGAGTTGCATTCACATAGTGAGAACTGCATTCACATGGTGAGAGCTTCATGTGGCTCAAGAAGTGTTAGGTGAGTTGTTTCTCAAAGGATGTTATTGCCAAACTAATTTGACAAATCTACTGGGGTGGGCCAGGATCTTTGGTAGCAGTTACTAGACTTGGGAAGTGCTGCAAATTTCCATCCCCCACCCCCAAAACAAGCTCAAGCCATCAATGTGATCCAATGTGATAGAACAAGACATAACTCTGCTACTTCCACTTTATCTAGCAACTCAAGAATGTTATACAGTATTCTGGTCTTGTGCTCTTGAATGCATTAGCTCTTGCTAGTTTGGGCAGCCTGCTTCTCTTCTTTCAATGTGGTTGCTTGTCCTTTAATGTGCTTTCATTAACTGAATGAAATAAAATCTAGATGCACAGCTTCCAATTCAAGGACCACTACTTTTTTTAGGAGACTCAAGATATTTTTAAGTGCCTGCTGTCTCAGCTTTTGCTTGGACAGCAGCAGCAGCAAAAACAATTACTTGTATATGAGGATTTCCCAATGTGGTGGGTGTATTTAGAATATGCTTGAAAATATGATGTTGAGCCATGGGAGAAGAGATAAAGCTCCCTCTTCATAATTCAGGTGATTGAACAGATGACTGAAATCCCTGTTGCTGCTATAGTTGCTCATCTAAGATTTCTTTGTTGATTGTATAATGCTTTTTACTCTTTCCACTTTCCAAGTTACTCATCAGTCTTTGCTCAGCATGCTCACTTCTATGCCTTCTAAAGGATCTCTAGAATTCATGGTGGGATTAATGTTAAGATCAGCCTTTTTAAATTGATCTGAACATGCATAGATCTTTACTTCATCTGGTCCTTTCTTTTTATTACTTTTTTTCCTTATTCATTTCATATATTTTATAAATTGTTATATATTATTATGTTATAAATTATTATTATTTAATTCTTGATTTGAGTTCTGGGAGACTTTTAAAATTATGCAGTACCTAAATATGTCAAAGAAATTGCGAATGTCTTTGTAAAGATTAACTTGTAAATGTAACTATAGATGGATATGATTACGTAGTTCTTCCTGTACCTTCTGTGCTTAAAGATATCTAACAGATTGCCTTGAGTTAAAAACAAAACACATTGCCTAATTTTAGAACGTGGAACCAAAGTAGAATGAGTGTAAAGATATTTAAAGAAATGATATTATAGATGAAATGATATTATACATGAAATAACTTGAAAATAGGAAATATACAGAAACTATGATGAATTAAGAACCAAAATGTACAATTTTTAATTTACAGCAGAATAGCGGAAGTATATTTTTCATTGCATACTACCACTGATCATTGTAAGGTTGGTATCCACAATCTGTCTAGGCAGATTATTATTAAACAACCACAACAACAAAATCTTGATTTGAGCATTTAATAGTTTAATGTTTTTCACTCCTCAGAAATCATTGTATATTATATATTGCTTTGGATTACTCAACCACATAGATTTTTTTACTAGAAAATAGTGGGTTTACTAGAAACTTAGGTAAAGCTGAAAAGCATTTATGATAAATCTCCTGAGTAAATCACATATATCCTGTTAGAGCCAATATGAGAAAATAAATTATGATTAGATGGTCACAAATTGAATCTGCATAATACATAAGGAAATTGTCCTTGCTTGCCTATGTATTAAGAGTGCTGAAAAAAAGAAGCGCAGTTATCATTTGTCAATAGAGTTTTGCAACTCTAAACTCTTCAGTTTTTGTGGCTCAGTTCTTAAGGAAGGTACATTTTTTTCTTGTTCGTTTGGGCCACTTGTTGCAATTAGTCCCTAATATATTTCTGTTTTGCTTCTGTAAGGTTCCATAATCACTTCAGGCGTTTATCTTAAAGGCATCCTAGCAACAATTCACACCTACCCGATTTCTTTTAATAACTTAATATCGTTTTTAATCAAACGATATTATAATCGTTATATAAGTTTTGTTCTGGTTTGCTATTACCAATCCAGTTGGGTTTCCTAACGAGCCTGTAGTTCCGTTTGATCCCCGTTCAACTGCCTTATTGGATCAGGATTTCCATACAAATGTTTTTTTATGAAATACGAAACCTACCTAACGGCTGCTAGCCTGCCCAGTTTGTCTTTCTTGTTTATTACGACCCGTTCCTTCAAAGTCATTTCACAATGTTATATTCTAAGGGGATTCCTTCCCTCTCTCTCCCTCTCGCTGCAATAAAGGTAATTGACTCCTAGTAGCTGTTATGTCATAATTTAGTATTAACACACTCCTCCCTCCGCTCAGAAGAAATCAAGCATCGTCATAAAGGTCTCATACGAGAAGTTAGGCGCATTTCTTTCCCTCGCCAAAAGGCACCGCGTGGCACGCGCCCAGAGCACACCGCCATCCGCCGCCCCTTTCAGAGAACGGTTCTCTTAAAAAACCAGAAAAAGGAAAAAGGCGGCGATGTGGGTTAAAACAAGCCCATTTATCCCGAACAATCAAAGCCAACAATCTCGTCGCCAGTTGTGCTTCTTGATTGACACGGGAGCTTTCCCCACCCCGAATAAACAGAACCGACGCGTCGCAAGGGGTGCTCCGAAGTGTCTCCCGCCATAGTACACAAACGCGCTTTCTGATGGAATTGGAAACTGCGTCCTGCCTAGCAGATCGGGAATCATTCCGGGGGTGGAGGTGGGGGTGGGGGTGAGTAGGAGAAAAAAAGCGGAGTCTTGTGAAAAATTATCTCCACCTTCTTTCTCCGCCTCCTTTGGCTCTTACGCACTTACACCTCTTTCCCGCCGCAGTCACTAGAGAAAATAAACATTTTCCTGACGCCTTTCCAGAGTCTGGGCCAAACCATCCCGGGGGAGGGGCGTTTCTAGCGTTTTTTTTTTAAGGTCCAGGGCGGGGATAAAGTTTGTAAAAAGCGACACTCCTCCCTCTCCTTAGTCTCCTTCACCCGGTCCGAAGGATTGGGGCGAATTGTGAGTTTTAGCGCGCCATGTGGCGGGGGCTTTGAGGATAACCGCGCGGGCCGCCGGCGCTCGCTCCCTCGCTCGCTCGCCCGCCTCTTCACGGAGCCCTGGGCGAGCGGAGCGCCCTGCGTGTCTGCATGTCNNNGGTGGGGGGGGTGGGGAAAGAGAGACCAGCGCAGGCGCAACGCCCGCCCGTCTGCTCGCCTGCTTGCAGCCGGGGCTCCTTCGCTCAGTGCAGTTGATGGCAGTCCCGGCGCGCGCCGGGAGCGCAACGCCCCGGGGACCGGAGCCCAAGATGTGCAGGCAGAGCAGAGGCAGCGGCTGCAGCAGCTCCGGAGCTCGAAAGAGGGACGGGGACCGACAGTGTCATCCATCGCTCGTGGCAAGTCTGCTCTCCTGACTTGCCTGCCGTCCTTCCCCCCCTCCCGGCGCTCCCCCCCAAGAATGTCAGCCAAGTCTAAGGGGACCACATCCTCCTCCTCCGCCACCTCCTCGTCCGTGTCTTCTCCAGCCGAAGGGGTGCCGCCAGCTTCCAAAGCCAAGGTGAAGGAACAGATCAAGATAATCGTGGACGATTTGGAATTAGTCCTGGGGGACCTGAAGGACGTGGCCAAGGAGCTGAAGGAGGTGAGAGAACCGCCAGCTGGGTGGCGTGGCTAGGAAAAAAAGGCAAGCCACCCTCTGGTCTGGATCGCCCGGGGTAAGCCCGGTCCTCCTGCCCCGCTTCCCGCATTCCGGACTGCCCCAACTCCTGGGGAACTGTGGCCGAAGCGGCGGCGGCAGGAGTGGACCGGACTGCGCCAGACTTGTTACACTTTCAAGTCTTGCCTGGCCGCCAGAAATCAACTAGTGTCTCCCTCTTTGGGAACTGGGGTTGACAAGCCCGCCCCGCCCCTGCCTTTGGCTTTGGCTTTTCACGGGTTGGCGAGCTTAGGGTGCTCGTTTGGCTTCCTCTCAAACTGGCTCTTGGTTCCGAGGCTCTGGAGAGGATGGGCTCGAGACGCGGCGGCGCAGTCTTTTGGCTTTCTTGGGGATGACTAAGAGCAGAGAAAGGAGTACCTCCTCCGAATTCGGTAGGGGGGGGGGCTTGAGACTGGCGGAGCGGGGGGAGCACTGGATGCTTTCCCCATTGCTACCCACTCGTGAATTGCGTGAGTTGCAGCAGCGAAAGTTGCTATTCTCCATCTCTTCATGTAAAGCCATAAGTGGGCATTTCTGTCTTTTTTTTTCGCCTCACCCACCGGTAACTTGGGTGTTAGGTTTAGTCATTGCAATTCGCTGGCTACGGAGACACTTCCTTTCCTGACAGCCGGCGACGCCGCCACTGAATGCCTTGGCTTCTTTTCTGAGGGTGGTTACTTAATTTCACTTCTTTCTGTTGTGGATGTTATTTTAAGAGGTCGGAGGAGGTCGCAGCTTTGAGCCGGACAAATTTATTAGATTTCCTGTCTTTAGCAAAGAAGGGATATTCCTAGAGGCGGGCTAGGATAAAGGAAGTAATCTAAATCTGAGGGATTATGCTGAATTTAGGTGGGCCTGCTTGGATGCCCGATTCCATTTTTAGCATCCAAATTATGTTCTGTGAGCATGTTTCTTAGGTTTCTGTCAAAAAACGGCAGAGTCAATCAGCCTGCAAAGATTTGTAAATAAGAATAAAATTCCTCAATTCCCAAAGTCCTCACAACTACTCATTTTAAAAACATCCATATTTTGTCCTCCAGCTTTCCTCATTTTTTTTTCCAAACTTCAGGCTGTGGAGTGTTCCATATGATCTAGTAGAATTTGGCAGTGCATTTGAGTCATTTTTAAATGACTTTTTTCCAGCTTTTGGACCTCTTGTGTGCTGTGATGGTTAATAGATTGTGATAGATTACGGAGTTTTCAGTGCAGTAGAAGCAGGCAAAGTAGTAGATCCAGTTATGTAGCAACTGACACTTTTATACAAATCATATTCAAACATATGTAAGTCTATATGGATATAATTAAAAGGCAGATGCATTTTTATTTATCCAAACATGTACATGCTGATCTGACTAATGCTATGAGAAAGGATAAAGACCTATCTTTCCTTCTACCTTGTTTAATATTATGTTCTTAATGTTCACGACCCTGGAATTGTTACCTGAATTGGGTAGAAGAACTAAATGACAAGAGGAATTAGAATCAGTTGCAGACATAACTTAAGGCTTCATTAGGAAAGATCTATAATTTGTCTCAGGAATTAAGTCCCACTTAGCTCATGGTGTATATATAAAGCAAGCTTCTTGAATTAAATACTATAGATACTTGCTCAGTAAGCAGATGGATGACATATAGCATCAAGGAAGGTTTTTTTAATAAGTAAATATATTGAAATTCGCTCGCTGTAAATGTACAGGGGAGTAGCAGTTGGAAATGTATAAATATCATTTCATACTTTGAAAATGAAATTGCTGGAAAATCTGAATTGTGAAGTTGAAAGTTGAACACAGAATAAATGTTACATATCTGCTGGCCTTAGATGTCTTGGGAACCAATATAATGTAACCTTTAGCCAAGCAAATGTCAACTCCTTTAGTTTAATTTGCAGAGAGAATTACAGTGGAGATGTTCTATAGGAGCAAACACTACAGTTCAAATAATGCAACTTATCTGTCCTTCTCAGAGCTTCTGCATTTCTTTTAGATGTTTAGTTTTAATTGGTTATTTTGTTTTGTTTTGCTAGTGAAACTGGTAGATAAATGTTTGGGTTTTGTGCTGGATATTGAGTGTATTCTTTTATAATCCTTTACTTTACATTATACAAGTCATTTCCTCTGTTTTCTAATTTGTAAGAGATCTTGTCTCTAAAAGATTTTAGACACAGTTTTTAATGTGAAGAACTTTGAATGATGCAGGAATAACTTTTATATGTTAACGCTTCCTTCACCCTGTTGGATATTTTTCCTTGGCAAAATGTTTGTTATCCTAACTGAGAAATCTCAATGCACATTTTAAATATATGTGGTTGTTAGTTACCTTCATGTAAGCAATTTGTGTAATAATTTTATCTTTTAAAGTTTAAATTTAATCACTAATTCTGCCAGAGTGTATATACATTTTAGGATCTGGCAACCAATCCTTGTTTTCTATCACATTAATGTGTTTTATGGTTTCCAAGGGCTTCTTTCTACAAACTAAGCAGGATTTCTGTAAGTAGAAGTCACATGGCATTTACTATGACTTGGATTTATTATCATTGGCTCCTTCACTAAATCCAGTTTCAATAAATATTGCCATTAGTGCTTGCTGCCAGAAACTGTTTTCCTCTAACTATGATGGTTTTCATGGAGGAAACTTATAGTATAAAAATGTATCAGGGAAATATAAAGCTTGAAATTATAATATTATGCATCTAAAACAATATCTGTATCTAATCATGTAATGATTATTGCAGGAAAATGTCATTATCATATAAATTTTGGCTTGTCTTAGACACACAATATTTCTTTGAAATTGCAGAATGCGTAGTTTGTTCAATAACTTATGTTGCAAAGCTTATTGAATGCTAAGCAAACAGTGAAAAAACGTAGACTTAATATTAACTTCTGTATTCATATGATATATTTTATCTATATTTCATTGCTCCTTTGAGGAACCCAGTCATGCAAATAGTATACCCGAATGGCTTCCCATCCAGTCATCAGAGACAGACTGGTTAGTTCAGGGCTGTCAAACTCTGCCCACGCCCACGCCCAGTTTAATGAATGGAAAAAAAGTCGCAATATGTCACGTGACGCTGCCATGACAATGAGGTTTGAGAGGTTAGTTCAATAACTAGCTTAGTTCAATAACTTTTAGTATATAATATGGCTTTACATCATGCCTCCAAAATTGGGTTTTAGATGAATGAAACGAATTTCTAAAAATATGTTGGTCTTGTGTCTTTGAAGTACAAAAGTATACAGGTGGTCCTCTACTTACAGCAGTTCATTTAGTGACTGTTTTAAGTTACAATGCCAATGAAAAAGTGACTTATGATGATTTTTCAGATTTATGACATTGCAACATCCCCATGGTCATGTGATTTACATTCCGATGCTTGACAACTGACTCACATTTATGACAGTTGCAGTGTTGCTGGCTCATGTGATTTTCTTTTGCGACCTTCTTGACAAGCAAATTAAATTTGGGGAATTTGGTGAAACCAAATGTACTTAACAACCAGGTTACTAATTTAACAACTGCAGTGATTCACTAAAAACAATTGTAGTAAAACAAGTTGTAAAATGGAGCAAAACTCGCTTAACAAATTTCTCACTTAGCAATATAAATTTTGGACTCATTTCTGGTCGTAAATTGAGGACTACCTGTAGAGTCTGGGTGGCGCAGAGGCTAGAGTGCAGTAATTGTAGGCTACTTCTGCTTACAACCAGCTGCCTGTAATTTGGCAATTGGGGAGATCGAATCTTACCAGGCTCAAGGTTGACTCAGCCTTCCATCCTTCCGAGGTGGGTAAAATGAGGACCTAGATTGTGGGGACAATATGCTCATTCTGTAACCCTCTTAGAGAGGGCTGTAAAAAGCACTATAAAGCGGTATATAAGTCTAAGTGCTATTGCTATTGCTATTGAAGATATTGGAAATAGGACCCAGATTGTTGGGGGCAATATGCTGATTCTATAAACCACTTAGAGAGTGCTGTAAAGCACTATGAAATGGTATATAAATCTAAGTGCTTTTGCTATTCATTTTACAGGAGGAATATAGTTGCTTCAAACACAAGTACAGGTTGGTTAACTTAATAATTGTTTAATAAAGCTGATAAAAAATTACAACCACATAGGGGTAACTTTTGCTGAAAGTAAACAAAGGTGAATCATATCTCTCAATTTTTTTTGAAAATAACAACTTATGGAAGAGATGACTCAATAGAAGATTGCTTACATAGCTTTCCAAAGGATTGTGATTCTCACTACATATTTCTGAACAAACTTAGTGGCCATGGGATCAAAATTAGAAATCTGTAACTGGTAAAAGAACAGAAATGAAGAATAGGAATATAGGAATCTTCTTAGAGTAAGTAGATTAAATATAGTATTCCCCTAAGGAATTAAATTGTTATTGGTGTGACTTAAGTATGGAATAGCCCGAAGTAAGGAGTTATGATTTGAACATGGTTGTTAATGACATCAGATGATTAGTAGGGTGACTGCAACAATGAAGGAAAACAGAGTTATAAATCTCTCTAAAGTAGGAAGTCAGAATTAATAAAGCAAATTCAATTTTTTAAAAAAATTACATTATTCAAACAAAATGAAATCCTAACTTTGTATTTATGATTCTGATGGTGATTGATTAGAAAAGAGATCTCAGGTGGATGGTTTGATGAAAACATTAATCCAAAATGTAGAAGCTGGGAAAATTTTATAATTAACAATGCTGTATATTCCTTTCAATAACGTAGCATAATATCTCCCAGTACCAGTAGCTGGAAAAGATATATGTGAGATCCTCTTTAATTCATGTTCTGATTATAGATTTCCAGTAGACATCCAGTTGAGAACAGAAAGATAGACTAAATAGGCTATAATATAATATAACATTTTATATTTTTAAATGTATAATTAAAAGAGTTGCTACCTGTAAATAATAACAATACATTCTTAATTATCTATAAAGGCATGGCTCTAAGCTAAGCATAAGAATATATTTTGTGCTGAGAATGTGCTGGATAATTGCTATCCAATGTCCTTTCCCTTTTGCAATGAAAACAATGGAGTCATGTTTGGTCCAATGCAACTAGATTTTGTTTTTAAAAGAGGAGTATACTGTAGTTATCAATCTACCTTTTTAAGCAAGCAGCTTTAAGAGAAGCATTGTGTATCTTATGCACATGTGTATACTGTATACATATGAATGAAAGCTTCTATTTCCTCCTTAGATGTAATTTTATCAATGATGTATTATCTTTCCTAGAAGTCTTTTAATATTTTCTTTTAAATAGTGGATTAGGTTCAGATTTAGGTATATTTCACAGTGCAATCAATGTGGTTTTATTTAGTAACTTTTCACTTAAGTTTAATTGATGTCAATAAATCCACTTTAATTATGACTACAGAGTATTCAATTATGTTGGGCCCTAAGTATTCTTATAGTTTCAGATATTTGTCTTGCATTATAATGATGGAAATGTTGTATGTAAATGGGAATATGATTTAATATAGCACCAGGCACAAGCTAAATACAGCACATTGTACTAAATAAGTGCAGTGTGCTTGATTTATTGCTTACATTAGCTTTTCTTTCTTTTCTAAAAATGAAGGCAGCATACAGCAGGTATACAGGTAATCCATGAGTTACAACAGTAATGGTGCTTGTCCATTACTGTCTCCATTAATGGCGTCCCCCCATCCCTGTCTCCCCAGTGCATTTGTTAAACCAATGCATGAGTTGTTAAGTGTGCATAAGTGCCTCAGGGATAATCCTGGAGACCCTAATGCAGATACATATTTGGGCCTCCCAAGACCTCCCCCCACCCCCGATATACCCCATGCTCCACTTGCCACCCATTGGGTGACACCCATTGGTCTCCACAGACACTTGGGCCTCCTCTTCTGCCCCTCACAATCACCCGTTTACCTGTACCTTGTGAAGATCTGCAGAGATCAGGAGATGGGGAAGGGAAGGAGATCAGGGCTCTGTTGCTGGGCCACATGGGAGAATTCCACAAGCAACCATTGGTGCAGCATAGCAATGAAGCAGCTGAGAAGCATGATCAGGGAAAGTCCTGGGTTTTGCAAAGAAATGTTTAATTCACTAGCAAAGCAGCCCTTTTGCCTCCATGCAGGCACACCTCTGCATTTTGAAATCTGAACTAGCTCTGGGCAGAGCACCCCTCCCCACCTCCCCAACATACCTCTGTGTTTTAAAATCTGAGATAGCTCTCTCGAGAAGGAGAGAGGAAACAGGTTGTCCCCCTTTCTCCCTCTGAAGTACAGTACCTTTGGACCCATGAGGGCCTGGTTCAGTAGGACAAAACAGAAATAAATAGGTGAGTTTGCTGCAGCGTCTCTGTGGTTGGTCATAAGGGCAAATTACTGGGTAAATTCCGCAGAATTCTTAACTTTGAAACAGGGTTGTATGTAGCTTTGAACAATCTTAAATAAACCTGTCGTACCTCAAGGACTCTAGTGAATGAAGCAAAACTTTTGTTACCAATTAAATGAACTGTTGGGATGTCAATGAATCTGTTTTATGAGAGGATGAAGCTGATAGGAATAGACTATCTACAATATTCCATCATTGCTGCAGAGAGTAAAAGAGTAAGAGAAAAAAAATGTTATTTGGGTAGGCCCTAGGAAAAGAAAGAATGACATGGGCAATTTAGAAAGACCTGGGTGAATAATTCAAAGCTAAAGACTGGGAGCCTAAGGGACTAGATGGCTGAGGGAAGTGGCAGAATTGTGAAGTGAGTTAATAGTCACCCAAGAAATAAGGTGAAAAAATAGCTGGGAGAAAGGAGATTTTTAAAGATTGAGAGACAAGGAATTGAAGCAAGGAGAGGCCAGTGAAAGGGTCTTGCTTTTCAAATATATTTGAGAACAAATTTGAGAATGAATTGATCTGAAAATGAGATCAGGTTGGCACTAGGCTTTATTTTCTTTCTCTTTATAATGATTGCCTCATATTACTATTCTCTGGAATGGCAGAAGGGGGAAGTATAGGGATCTTTCCCCGTCTTCATACTATTATTTTTTCTTAAATTTCTTAATTTTATCTTTGGACCCATGAGGGCCTGCTTCAGTAGGACAAAGCTCTTAATAACCACTTGATGGATGGACTTTTCTGTATTTGTTTGTATCAAAGAAATAATTCTAGCTGGAAGGTCCTCAGCATAAATTAGTTGGTGGTCCCAGAAATGCTTTCTAAAATAGGCTTTTAATGGATGCAGTGACAGCATTTGGGATTATCTTTTGAGAGTCTTGAATCTGTGTCTAGAGATTCAACTCCTAAGCACAGCTGCTTAGTCTTTTTCCTGGAAAAGTCAAGTTGTCATGGGGCACAACTGAAAAACAGTAGAGGCCTTTGTTGTGCTTCTTTCTTTTATCTAAGATGGATGTCTCATGTGGGCCACAGTGAGAATTTTGGGATTCTCATATAGTAAGAGCTGATGCATCTTAAGAGTATAAACTCACAGCATTATAGATGTATGAATGTTACCAAAAATCAAAACCTAAATGTCTTTTTAAGAAATATGTTCATTGATTTAAATCTGGAGCTAATATCCTAAAGCAGTGGGGCTTCTTGTAGATTTAAATCCATTTTTCCAGCCTAAAATTAGCAGTCACATCTCTTACCATTTAAAACTTAGAAATTAAAGAAATGTTGATATAAAATAGATTTTTAAAGATTTAAAATAGGTAATCTATTTTATATCCTATTTTATTAGGATATAATTTTATTATTTTAGCAAGAAAGTGTTTCCATCTTCTCTGGAAGAAGCTGTGGTATTTCTTTTGTTCAGAAAGTCATCACTTGATCCAATTGTTTTGGGACAATTTTAGACCAATTTCTAACCAACTCTTTTGTGAGAACATGGGGATTCAACGTCATAGGACCTTGGAAAAAGTGGGATGTAACAGTCTGAACTAGTGGTGGAATTCAAATTTTTTTACTACCAGTTTGGTGGGCGTGGCTTATTTGGTGGGTGTTGCTTGGCAGCCATGTGACTGGGTGGGGCGTGGCTTGGCGGTCATGTGACTGGGTGGGCGTGGCCAATTCAATGTCACTCATGTCAAGGGTGTCCCGCCGGCCCCTCCCCTCCCAGCCATGCCTTGTCACACCCAGCCTTAACGTATCTATAGTTCTGTAAAAATGTTCACCTTTTT
>JAOYMU010000192.1:83985073-84000636 GCA_025802295.1 Psammodynastes pulverulentus | reverse complement strand
CCGCTTAGAGAGGGCTGTAAAAAGCACTGATAAGTGGTATATAAATCTAAAGTGCTATTGCTAAGTGCTATTGCTATATTTTCTTTAATGGTAAAGTATCTCTTACATTTCTTTCTGGCTTTTATCTATTCTATTCACAAAAAGTATTATAATTCTTTCGTACCATCCCTTCCTTTTACATCGACTCTGTTCATATCCATAATTGAAAATTTTGTTGCACAATAAAAATGTTGTGCATAATTCATTAAAGCAGTCTTTATAGAATATAATACAAAGACCCTGTGCTATATCCTTCATATTCAAATTAAAAGTCTAATATTCTGTTAAAATTCCAAAAGTTATAGCCATGTATTTACATTTTTCCATGCCAACTAATGTGATGGCAAGATTGTATTTTTTCTGAATCATGATCCCAAATTCAAATGAGTTGCCTTTGGTAGCCCCATGAGACAAATAATAATGCTATTCCTTGACCTATAGATAGTGGCACATGAATGTTAATACACTTTTAGTTAGATAGTGAAGTGTAGTTCTTTTTTTTAAAAGGTGACTGCTTTTAAAAACAAAGTTTTACAGTAAAGACTAAAATACAACATCTGTTACCTATCAAAGCTTAACTGAAACATAACAGAGATTATGTAAACCTGTGCAAAAAGCTTTTTCCTATTCATTTAAATAAATTTAAAATTTTAAAAAGTTGAACAATAAAATGTACTAAAAACCCATTCCAGGTATCTGTAATTTCCACCCTTTGTTCTAGTGTAAATTATATGCACCTAGAGGTATTTATTTAATCGCACACAGATTTGCAATCTTCACTTGCATGCTGAACTGACTTAAGTTATTGTCAATTGCCTCTTAACTTGCTATGAAAAAACAGCAGATTCAGATGCTTGATTTTGGTTCAGAATGGTGTGTAAAGTCATCTACTGTGGCTTGTGAATCATGGTTTATCTCTGAATTGTGTATGAAACAAACCACTACAATTTATTTAGTAAACCATGGTTATCACAAACCATGACTGTGAATGATATTTGCAATTTATAAATTGTATCATTTATAACATCAAATCTTGTAGCAAGCTATTAAAAATTTTTTTCCAAATCTAGTTTAGTGTGATATAATGTATGCCAGATAGAAATCCTTATCATAAATTATGTGATGTTGCATATTATCTTATATTTAAATATTTAAAACTTTTTTCCCAATGCATGAAGTCAACAATTTCAAAATTTCAGTATACAATTGCGGTATAGATTTGTAGACATAAATCTACAAGGTAACATTGTGGAAAAGAAGAAGAAAATAAATTAGAAAATAGAGAGGTCTTATCTAGTATTTCTAGGGCCTCTTTTTTATTTCATTTGTGTTGTTGATAAGATCATTTTAATTTGGGTGGCTTGATGCTTTATCTATTTTAATGGATTTTTTTTTTGTTTTGTACACCAATCAGAGTCCTGCTAATACATTTTAATAAAAAAATAATATCTTAGATGACTTAAAGGAGTGATGGCGAATGTATGGCACACGTGCCATAGGTGGCATGCAGAGGCCTCCCTATGGGCATGTGAGCTGTCGCCAAAATAACCGCACCATGCATGCGTGCGCCGACCAGCTGACTTTCGGTCCGTTTTTCGGCCTCTTGAGGCTGCAGAGACTTCCCTTGAGGGCCTCCAGAGCCCAGGAGAGGCCGTTTTTGCCCTTCCGGAGGCTCAAGGGAAGCCTCTGGAGCCTCAAGGAGGTCGAAAAATGGGCCTTCTGGACCCCAGGGAACACCATTTTCGCTCCCTTGAGCCTCTGTGAGGGCAAAAACTGGCTCCCCTGGGCTCTGAAGGCCTTTCGGAGGCCAAAAAAGGGCCCATTTTGGTACTTTTGGTACTTCTGGAAGGTCCATTTTTTGGCCTCCCGAGGCTTCAGAGCCCACTCTTGAGTTTATGGGAGGGTGAAAACTTCCTTCCCTGGCTCCGGAAGGTGACGGGGGGTGCGTGGCATGGGGGGATGGCGGGGTATGGGGGGATGTGGCCAGATTGTGGGTGCTGGCACGTGTGCTTGTGCTATTGTAAGCCCACACGTTCGCATGCTTTTGGCACACCACAACAAAAAGATTCGCCGTCACTGATTTAGGGGAAGACCAGCAAAGTAAGATATACTGAAGCACGTGCTCATATTTATTTCCCATACTTCTGAAATGATCTCTTACGATATGAACCCCTTCCTTCCTTCCTTCCTTCCTTCCTTCCTTCCTTCCTTCCTTCCTTCCTTCCTTCAACAGAAAGGGATCTAATAAAAATGTTATATTCAATATTATTTTAGCAAACATTGAAAAAGCCATACATAATTCTTACAAAAGAGAATTACGAAGAAACAAGATCAGCCTAAATAAGTGCTCCCTGCCTTAAGGATCTTTACAAGTAAAGTAAAGCAGGCAAGCCCTGGAAATGTTTCATTGGTCCTTTAAAACTCTTGATTCCAAACTGTTTTAAGATTTTAAAATCCAAACTTTGGAAGAATAGATAGATACTGTAGGTAATACAACTTGCATATTTTCATATTCTGCATGTTCTGAAGTTTTTATCTTTCACATGAATCTTGGCAATTGTATTTATTCCAGTGGACAAGCCCTTTTAAAGGTAGACCCACATAAAATACAATTCAGTAATTTAGTTTGGATGGAATAAAAGCTACATAATAAGAGATCAGATGTGAATGCTTGTGCACTTACCACTTTACTTTAATGCAGACATTAGCTCTGATTCCTATTGTGTGTCAAAGCACATTTGAAGCACCCACTTTACAAATAGAATCATGAAGATGCTTTTTTCTTTTCTCCTAGATATTCAGTCTCTACAATATCATAATTGTCAATGTTGTTTATAAAGAAAATAATGAAATGCAGTTAGATATAAATGTGTACTTTGTTTTGTTTTTTAATTGCAAGAGCATTTTTCATTCATATAAAATGGATTTTTGCATGAAGAATGTACTTAGCTTTAACCTTCATTAAAAGTGTTCCCTAAAAAGAAAAAAGGGGGCAGAGCATGACCAGTTCTAAGGTAAAATAATCTATTTAAAAAATTTAAGAATGATAGTACAATCCAAATTCCAAGTTAATATGCAAGTTTCTATTTGCGTTTGCCTATGACAGAATATATATACCAGGATGGAACATCAGCTACCTTCATGTCTCCCCTCCACACACACAATATTTTTTCCTTAAATGTCCTTTGGACCAATCTGATAGACAAGAAGGCAAGGAGAAGAGGAAAGAATCCCTTATGATAACAGTATTAAATATATAGGTATTCACTCATATAAATTTGAAAACACATTTAGCTAAATTATTTATATGTTGTTTGTGGCATATATTTTTACAGCAGTTCTAACTCTACCTAAGTATCAACATTTCCGAGATTGGATTAAATGCATTTAATTTTTTTTACTAGCAATAAAAATAATCTAGTTTTGTGGTGGCTTTCCTACCTTAGACCCTAAAATGCACCTGTCCCTGTAAAATGGCTTTTACTGAGCTAAACTTGCAATGTTTTCATTACTTACATGCTTTTGCGAATAATAAATATTTCTCTGGCATAACAGAAATGCAAGTGTTTTTGGAATTTATATCAGAACTTATAATTATAATAAAAAGAACACATATTTTACTTCAGTTTTTATTAAATTTGGGGTCTAATGTTCAGTCTTAGTTTTACTAAGTAGAGCTTTACTTTAAAATTTATTTAGTACTAACATGGATGCATTGTTGAAAAAAAAATCTGAGATTTTATTTAAATACTTTCTAATTGCACACACAAGAAAATCAAATAAAACTATTTTAAAAGGTTAAAAACAATAGAATAATATAAAGCAAAAAAATGAAAATTGTAGTACAGCATGTAACTATGAAGTTATATTCAAGGGAATGTAGTGACATCAGAACAGACAATGTTAAAAAAAACAGGTATTTCAAAGTTGGGTTGCCATGACAGGAAGATCAGTTTCCCTACCCTCACAATGGGGTGCTGAAGGACCTCTTCCCCCTTAGATATAAATGCCCAGGAAGTCAGATGTTGGGTGAAGCACATCCTTTAAACATGTCATTAGAAAAACCCATAGAAGTATTGTGAGCCAGTGCAGTGCCTTACAGTCTGGTATTATGTAGTCTGTAAAAATGCTGCTTGTAAAAAATGCTGCTTATAGCACCAACTATAGCTGGTAGTCTGAGCCATCTTTCAGGATAGTGTGAAAAGTTTGAAGTTGTTACCCTAACCAGTTTCTAGAACATGCATTATTGTGAGTCAGTCACATCCCTGATCAAGAAAGGTGACAAACAGTTATAGTTCTCCAAATGTACTTGGAGCCAAGGAGGCCTCTTGTGCCACAGGTGATAAAAACAAAGCAATGTACCAAAGTTGCAGAACCCTAAGTCTGTGCTCCAGTTTCTTCAGGATATTGAAATGATATTCAGAGTCAGACGCTAAACAATATTTGAATCCATATGATACTAATTTAAAACTGCTTTGGTGTAAAGTTGGGCACTAATAATTGGTTAGATTAAGATCTAACTTCATATTTTCATAAAATCAGGTTTCCATTTAGTTTTCCTTAATAATTTTTCGTTGGTCTACTTGTTAAGTACATTTTACCCACAGTTAATTTTAATTCATTTATTTTTGTCTTTAAATAAATAAATGGCAGAAATATTATTTGTATTTTCTGATATTCTGTTCCTTAAAAAAGGAACAGAAACCTTTAAAGCTTTTTGATGTAGTGGGTAAGATATGCTTTAATAGTAAATTAAATAATTTTGAAGCTTACAGAAGTCTGAAAGTATTTAATCAATGTCAACTGTGTGTTGTACTGTACAATCTGAACAACTGTACAGATACTTCTTACTTAACATTAATTAGGCTTGGAATTTCCATCAGCAAGTGATGCTGTCATAAAGCATGCATTCACCTTTCCATTTTGGTTCCTGAAGCAATCCCAGCACTTTCAGTTGCTGTTTTAAGCAAGGATTATGGGTTGTTAAGCGAGTATCTTCTCACAAGTTCTTGCCAACTTCCAACAAACAAAGTCATTGGGAAGCTGGCAGAAAGTTGCAGGTCCCAGGCAGCTTACAAATTGCTTACAAGATATTTTAAATGCTGGCCTCTTAAATAGGTGACATAAAGTAGACACACTGAAATCTCTGTACATACAACTACCAGTACTTCTAGGCAGCAGAGGGGGCGGGCTATAAATCGCAAATAAAATAAAAATAAAATAAATAAAGAAAATTAACTTTCGTCTTTTCATGGAAACTCAGAAAATGATTTCTGCAATTCAGATATAGTAAGTCTAGTTTCATACTCTGCCATTCATTATTCACATATTAAACTTTTGAGAGTTTTTTTTCATTGTGTTTTTGTTATTCTTTATTTTTACTTGACAGAAACAGGAGTCCATAGAATAAAATTGGAAATACCTTCAGAAGTTCTCATGAAATACTTTTGGGTTTAATTATTTGGAAGCCAGATGTGCTTATGTTTTTCTGGAGCTATGAGTTATTATCATTTTCATGCAAACCTCAATCCAGTTCTTAGTTTTTACTATTCAGCCAGCACTTTGACAAATGCATGGCACATGAAACATCAAATTTACAAGCAGAAAGAAAACTAATCTTGCCTCATTCACACATTCTTACTACTTTGGCATTTAAGTTCTTTGACTTATTAAATCAGCCTGACAGCCTGTGCTAAGTCTGAATGTAGCTGTAGTTCCTGCTATGCCTTCCTCCTGTTGAATGGAATCACAATGGTTTTTGAATAAAAAATTAGATATATTTTAAAAGGTATTTTATATTAATTATTTTAAATTGATATATTGTAATTTATCTGAGTAAATGGGAAATGTGTTTTTTTTTTAACTTTAATTTTTACAGCAAAAAAACGGAAAGGAGATTTTATAATTTCGTTAAACTAAAAGAGAACTTTTAATTTAACTACTTGTAATTTTTATAACTATAAATTTAATTTTCAGGTGAACAATTTAAAAAGTAAAAATGATACAGAATATTGTGATTGTATCAGAAACTAAATACATCAATAAATAAATGAATAAATAATAACAATAAATGCGTTATTAAAATTGACATTAAGATAGTTCACGACCTTCATTCATAAATTGTATACTTGGATAAAAATTTTCTTGTCTTTGCTAATAATTTATGAGAATTAGAGAGTGATTCTAAACTTTTAACATCTTATCATATGAATGGCCATTTAATACCTGGGGGGCTTGGAGGCACATAGTTTTGATTATCTCAAAACAGATGGATCTAGAGTGTCAAATAATATTTATAATTGTACTTTTATTTTTCAAATTAATACTTCAATAAATAAAGGATACTCTTGAAAGACACTGAAAGTCTTCTGATTATATATTAAAAACCACTTGTCATATCTAAGGGGACTACTTTTTTACTTCTTTAACTTAATATTTCATTTTACAGCCATATATTTATTGTCTCAGTTTCAAACTCATATAACCTTTTCATCCAGATTACTTAGATGGTATTGCAAAGGCAGAACATGGATTTCTTATGAAAACCAGTGTCGTCAATCACTTTTCCAATTCACTTAAATCATTTGCTTGCATGGTTACAATAAGAATAATACAATAAGGACATGCAAGGCAGAAATAGCCAAACTACTTTACCGAATCTGTTGTACTGTAGCATAAGAAGAAATACAGTGGAAATACAACAAAAATACTCTGCTTTCACAATTCTTTGTTTAAGAATTATTGTTAAGGTAAATGGATATTTTTTTTTAAAAAATAACTCTGATAATTGTTAAAATAATATAAGATTATTAAATAAACATATAAGTTGTTGCATAGGAAAATATTACAAATAAAATAAGTATTTATGCATGGTTATAAAAAATCTCCATAACTATCTCTATATCTAATCTATTTCTACATTAGATCTTAAAGGATTCGTATTTCCTGGTAAATGTGATGTTTACACTGGAAAGTAGCAATCTTAGTGCAGACCAGTCTTTCCCAATCTGTGTCTTGAATGTTTGTTTCATTATAGCTTCCCAAATTTCCAAGTAGCACTTGTTGGACTCTGGCTCTCAATTCCCAGATTTGGTCATTCTGTCTTGGAATTTTGGAAAAGAAAGTAACACATTGAGCACACATCCAATATGGATGATACTAAGTTAGTGATATACATATACTTCTTATATGTTTATTTTATATATGACTGATCCACATCATATCTCATTAGTAGACCTTGTAAAGATTCCTTACAGTAATGATACTAGGCAAGATTTGATCTAGTACAAAACTAAGCTGAAATGATAGGATAATAACCTTCTGCTTATATTGAAATTGCCAGTGGCATTTGGAATGATGTTTTGAAAATGTAGTTTTCTCTTTTGAACTAAATTCAAAGAACTCATATATAATGATTGCAGCATCACTGCCAGTTAATGATTTAAGGACAGGTTGGGTCAATTAATGTTAATGTTGCTGTTTTTCTGCTACATGAGATTGCAAAAGTGGTGTGTCAAAAACTTGGCAAGTTAAAATAATTGATTTGTTGGCTTTTTCTCCAAACGATTGAATTTCTCCTTTCCCTGCTGCTAAGATATAATATAGTATCCGGTACCAGGCTTCCAAAATAGAGTAGACGGATGACTTTAAACTCTTCAACATATAACTATAATGGAGCCTATCATTATGGTTGCATATTGTAACGAGAGTCACTTGTTTTACAATCTTTTTTTTTGTATCCTTGTTAAGCAAATGTGGCCGTTGTAAAGTGAATGCCGTAGTCGTAAAGCAAATGAATGGTTTGTTATAGATGTGGTTTTATCAAAAGTCAGAAGTGCCAGTTTTGAACAAAACCATCTGAACCACAAAATGCTGCAAATGGCTGTAAATATAGCTGTGTTGCCAAGTTCCCAAAATTTGGTCACTTGACTATGAAGGAGATTTTACTGCCGGAATTTCTAATTCTGACTCATAAGTCCCATTTTTTCAGGTCTGTCATAACTTTGAATGGTTGTTTAGTGTCCAGTATTTAATTTTCTTTGCCAGAGAAACTTAAATAAATCCTTTCCCACTGTTTAAATGAGGCATCAATTACCAAGGTATTATTTAAAACAAAAACATCATTCTAGACAAAATATTCATGTTTATCACAGAAATTATCCCCAAGAATAACAACTGTAATTCATGTAACTTAACATATCTTTTTAAAATTCATTCCATGTTTTAACATGATTATTTTGCAACAAATTACAGTTCACATTTGTCGTGATGATAACTGCAACATATATGCCATGTACATCAATCAATATAAGTTCTGATTGTAGTTGGGGATTCATATAATTCTTTTTTTCCCACTGAAATAAATTCACCCAAATATTTTGTTTCTTCTTTTCTAATATGTGTTTCTTGTAAGCATATATATCTTAATTTTTTTAAAATAATGAAAATTTATTTTCTGGAAAATTATCTCCATTAACATGCCTTGTTAAGCAATTGTAATCTATAATCCAGTCCCAAAACGAGAAAACTCAATACCTGTAGCACCTAATTCAATATCATCCTTCTTACTTTCCTGTTGTACCTTTGGAGGCTTTTGTGTGGTCTTATCTGTCACATCCATTTGTATTGTCTGCAGTTCTTTTAATTTTTCTGGAAAGTCTCTTGCTTCATAGAATTCAATCCAAATCAAATATTTTAAATTAAGTTTCTGTTTAAAAATAACAATTATCCCATCTAAATGGACTCTTTTTCTGTTTAAGTCTATCAGTAAGAAAGAAGCATTATTTTCTCTTACACAGTATTCTACTGTAATTAAAATTTCTTTAAGCACAATTATATCTGTATCATCAAATTTCAATCTTGTGTTAAATTTCTGTGGCATAATATGGGTTCTTCTGAAAAAAGTATAGTAGAACATCTCTTGGAACATGTCTTAATTTCATAAATATTGTGTTCATTCAGTAAATTGTATTAATTTCTGCCTTTTCATTTTAATACAAAAAAACTGATAAGGCTTCAATTACTTTTTCTCCAAAATCCTCTAGAATTGTTTCGAATCTCAAGAAAAATTTCTTCTTTCTCAATTTAAATGCCAGATTATCTGAATTTATTTCCATGTTTCTATAAATTCCATTTTACATTTCAAAATTACTACTTTGTCATTAATTTGTTTCAGACCTACATTCAGTTTGTTAGTTTTTCCATATTTTAAACTTCTCTATTTCCTCTTTCATCTTAACAAGTCTTTCATCCTTTCTCTATTCAAAATTAAATTGTCAATTTAGTAGTACTAAGTGAGTTGGACAAAATTTTGTCTAATTCTTCAAACATTTTCTGCAATAATTCTGATCTTCCATTTACTGCAGATTGCTCTAAAGATCCTCTTAACCTTCCTATTGTGCCATTTTTCTGATAATTGCCATTCTAATATTATAATCCAAATGTGAACATGTTTCATTTACACCAAGGAACATAAAAGATAGACTCTTTCCTATTTTTTCTGTGTCCTTAATACATTTATATCAAATGGCACTTTGTTGATGTATAGATTACTTACTATAAAAAGGTTGCAAATTCTACTGTTTTTAATTCTCATAAATCCTTACCATTATTTGCATTTGATTTTCATGCAGGTGGTTGACCAGATTGATACACTCACTTCTGATCTGCAGCTGGAAGATGAGATGACTGACAGCTCAAAAACAGACACGTTGAATAGCAGTTCAAGTAGCACAACAGCATCAAGTTTGGAAAAAATAAAGGTTCAAGGCAGCACCCCACTCATCAGGGCTCCGCCCCATCCATCTGCTATTCTAACAGTATTAAGGAAACCTAATCCGCCCCCACCTCCTCCACGGCTGACTCCAGTGAAGTGTGAAGACACCCACAGGCCAGTTATCTCTGCCAATCCTGTAAAAACTAATGGGACTCTGCTACGAAATGGAGGCTTACCAGGAGGGCCTAATAAAATTCCAAATGGAGATACATATGGTATATCAAATAATAATTTGGACAAAGTTCCGATGCAACCTCTTATGCACAGAACTGAGAAAGACAGATGCCCTCAGGCTGGAACACGGGAACGGGTACGATTTAATGAAAAGGTGCAGTACCATGGCTATTGTGCTGATTGTGACGTGCGGTATAATATTAAAAACAGGGAGGTTCATTTGCACAATGAACCTGCTCACAACCCAGGAAAACCTCCTCAACAGTGTCCTCCCTTGCCACCACCTCCTTCACCACTTCCTCCTCCCCCATTAGAAAATGGAGGGGTGGGCATATGTCCCAGTAATAGCTTTCCTCCTCTCAGACCTGCAACTGTGCCTCCACCAACTGCACCAAAACCCCAAAAGACCATCCTGAGGAAATCAACCACAACAACAGTGTGATTTTTCCCCACCTGGAAAACTGTTTTTGCTTTTGTTTGTTTTCTTATGTACAAATATTGAAAAAAGGTAAAGAGCACTTTCTACAAAAGCAATAAAAAGCCCAAATATATTGCACCCTTTCTTCTGTGAAGTGGCAAAAAAATTACATGGTAAGTACAAAGAACATTGTTTAACGTTGTTAGTAACAAAGTCCAATATTTAATGGCTGAAAACTGATCTAAATATATATACATGTATGTATGTATGTATGTATGTATGTATGTATGTATGCATGCACCTGTATGCATTTATGTATGTATGAAAAAGATTTATATAGCCATCTGGAGCAACTCTGGGTACCTCAGATAATTTCTGGTGCTTATTGCGGATACCACAGCTGTGACACAACCATTTTTCTCGGAAACTATCATTGTGGAGTACTATTTAGGAATGAAGTCTAATCTATAGAAAACAATGTGTAGTGCACAATAGATTTTATAGTATGTGATACTTTTAAGGATATTTTTGGGAATGTAATTAGTGATTAATCAGAATTAATTAAGAACATTTGAGTAGTAGTTTCAATAGAGTTTTTACTTCCAATTAAGAAATGTCCAAAAGTGTTAATATTTTCCAAAATATTTTCTTCATCCAGGAAAATGTGTGCAAAAAAAGTAATTCCTAAGAAGGCAATGTTGGAGGATAATCAATTTCTGCTGCCATTCTGAAAACATGAAATAATTTTTATTTGTTAATTGTAGGTCATGCTTATAACTTCAGTTTTTGCGTATAACAATTCAGTTGGGAACACTAGGAATTTTGCCATAAATTACTTTTTATTTATTCATTGCTTAAACATTTGAAAATATTATTAACAATATTAAAAAAAAACATTGAATATTAAATATTTGAATTCTGGAGATATTTTCCCATCTCCCAATCTTGATAACATGCTAGACCTTAGTTACTGCAAAGGATCTTCTGATATTTAGAAATATTAGAAATAATATTTATTTAAGCTGGTTGGAAGAAAAATATCAAATCAGTGAAGTCATCTTATGATAAGCTATTTTTATAAGCAATCTTGCATACTAGCCATTTTGTTTGAATCTTTTTTTATTGGAACCTTGAGGCTTCCTCAAGGTTTTCTGTTAAGCTTTGGCATCCATTCATGATCATCTTTGAGAAGCTGTTCAAGGCAGCAAGTTCTCTGACAGATTTCTTGCAGGTGGTATGCACCAACGTACAATCCAAATCACATTTTTGCATTCAAATCCTACTCAGTGCTGATACATAGGTAACATATTAAAATCTGATACTCACATAATTCTTTTTAGGTTTAGGTCTTAATTTATTGTACAGGTTATTATTTCAACATAATAGTTGAAAACTATTATGAATTATACTTTTACTTCATGGAGTAAAAATATGTTAATAAAAGTCCATATCATAATTTTCTGCATGCCACTTCAAGATTTTCAGCTTAGCAGATAAGTAATATAATGGGGTTGGTTTACAAAAATAGCTGAGCTGCATAAGAATATTTTCATTAGATTGTTTTTAAAGTTAGTGAAAAATTCCCAAGTGGAAAATTCAATCTTAGTATCAGAATTGGCAATATTATCAGTAATATTTTTATAAATTCCATCATGATGATGATTTCGTTCCACATCCATTTTTGATTAAGTGCTTCATATTGTTCTATATGAACAATGAAAACAAGAATCTAGGTATTATTTAAAAGGAGCTCTCTGAAAAAGTGTGCCTCATACTTTTTCAAAAAAAAAATGTTCTATTTTAACATCAAGATCCTTGAGAATTTCAGATTGGCTTGGAATTTTGAAGTTCCCTAGAAGCAGTTGTAAGTTATTTTCTGTTATAAATCTTTCAATGAATAAATGTTTGAAAATAACAATTGCTGAGTATCTGCTTAGAAAACGTTCTGTTTCATTCTGTAAGAATGCTAAAAGAAGAGTAACAGTAGGTATAGATGGTATGATTGAGGAAATGTTAAAACAGGAATGTGCTTTGTTAATGGAGAGGTTACATAAATTATTTAACATCAGTATGAAAACTAAATCTGTTTGATGATTGAAAAAAATACCAATATTGTCCCACTATTCAAAGGAAAAGAGGAATGTAAAAACTGAGGGGAGATTAATTTGTTGTCTGAATCTAGGAAAGTATATTTTGATATAAAGGGACATTGAGTAAAATTTAGGAACTGCAGTGTGGTTTTATGCCAGGTAGGAGGCATGCAGATATCATATTTGTTCTTTATAAAGTAACTTAAGAATTAAGAATTTATTAATGTGAAGGGAACATTTATTGTACATTCGTTGAGTTAGAGAAAGTGTATGATAGGTGAGTGGGCTTGAATTATGGAATGTTTTACATAAGTATTGAGTTGAAAGTTGGTTGCAGAATGTGATAAGAGTATAATATGGTGAGAATTAATTGAATTCTTAATGAATAGTTGAACACCAAGCAGGGAATGAAATGAGGAATTGTTATGTACTCTTGGTTATTTTAATGTATTCATGTATGATAAATGTATAAGGAATCATGGTAATAATGTAAGTAATCTATTGGTTGGCATGTGAAAATAAGTTGCTGATATCAAATGATTTACTAAGAAGATGTGATGCAAAGAGAAGTATGTGAAAATTAACATATTGAAGAACTAGGATTTTTTTTTAATGGGGAAATTGAGTGAACAATTCCAATAGGCACCATTAAATGGTGAATTTGTAGCTTGGTACCAGTGGTGGGATGCTGCCAGTTCAGACTGGATCAGGCAAAATAGTATCTCTGACAATCAGCTGGCCCTACCCCTGCCCTATCCTGTCCTTTATTTCCAGCTTTGTAGCTCATCTCAATTGCGCGGCACAGATGATTTCTTTTCCCCCTCTCACTATTCTACTTACTGTTGCTGACTTGGAGGTAAGAAGCTGAGCTTCTAAGTGCTCAATTTTCAATGCAAGTGCAAGCGCGAAACATACACTCACCGAACCAGTTGTTAAACCGGCAGCATCCCACCACTGCTTGGTATCGTAGAATGTTCATTGAAGGTGGGTGGAAAAAAAAGAAGTGCAAGTGACACTTGAAAGCACAGCGTGTGTTGTAAGGAATGAATGTTTAAGAAGGCTGTTTATAAGAGTATGTCCTTGCTTACTTTGTACTATGAAAGTCAGAATTCAGCTTATCAGGAGAAACTTAAAAATAAGTTCAGTGTATCAGAATGGTGCATTTAGAAATGGACATGATAAAGGCAAGAGTAGGTTAAATTAATGTAGATTGAATACAAAAATGAATATCTGTATGAAGTCTGTTTGAGAAAGAGTAGGAAAAATATATTTTGAAATAAGAATGAATGGGTTAAGATGAAAGGAAAGTGACTGCACAGTTGAAGAGATCCTCAAAAAGAAAAATGTTAGAAGGGTGAAGAACAAATGGCAATGGTATGAAACAATACACAGGTGTGGTAGAAACAAGGGTAGTTTGTGTTGCAATATGTTTGTAACTGTTACTGTGATATGCTTGTTATAACTATGGTTTAGTTCAGGCTTGTTTAGTTTGACTAGACCAGTGGCCGGCAAACGAGCCCAAAGCCTAGGATAATTGCTGGCAGTTAGACAAAGAAATTATCTCTTGCTTGATAACACATTCTAAACCCTTGACGTCACTGGCAGTTTCCATGGCAACACTTGACCCATGAAACATGAGCTACGACCACCTTGAGCCCCCCCTTATACTCCCCTTATACTCTCCTCTTGCCAAGTGGCCTTTCTGTATTGGTCAGTATCCCCTCTCTTGCCAAGTGGCCTTTCTGTATTGGTCAGTATCCCCTCTTTGGCCATGAGGCCTTTTTGTATTGGCCAGTACCTATCACACATTGTGCCTTTTGATCCCCTAATAAAAAAGCTTCCCAGCCTTTGTTCGGGGCGCATTTCATCTCGAGGGAACTTGTGTCCGTATGGTTTCCTGATACTGGTCCATGAGGCGCCCGCTCGCCGGTTAGGGAAGCGTAATGTCACAGATTTGCAGAACTGCAGTTTACAGTGTCAGCATATTATCCCTTAACAATCTGGCTCCTCATTTTCTTGACCTTGGAAGGATGGAAGGCTGAGTCAACTTCCAGCCCCATCGGGATCAAACTCCAGACTGTGGGCAGAGTTATCTTGCAATACTGCATTCCAACCACTGCACCACCATTGTCCCTATGTCAAAAAAGCAGGAGTGGGCTGCTATGGGTTCCCATGGGTTCAGGCAAACCCATAGCTAAGATTCTGCATGGTTCGGCGAACTGCCAAATCCCACCCTTGGCTGGCCCTGCACCATCCAGGAGTCCCTACACGACCCGTTTTGGATCCCAGGTAAGTGCAGGGCCTGCACGGAAGCTTGGGGAGAGTGAAAAATGCCCCCCCGGAAATTCAGGAAGACTGAAAATGGGCCAGTTTTTAACATCCAGACAGCCTCCAGAGCCCGGGGAGGCCATTTTTCACCCTCTTGGAGGCTCAAGGAAAGCCTCCAGAGCCTGGGGAGGGCAAAAAACAGGTGGTGCAGAAGGGTGCTACAGGAGGCCGACTAGGCCACAACCACCATGGCCACGCCCACCCAGCAACCAGGCAGAGAATTGGTTGTTAAATTTTTTGAAGCCCACCCCTGCAAAAAAAGAGTTCACAGTTGGCACTCTGGAAGCCAACTGGCAATTAATGCTACTCACAGCAGAGTAGCAATGTTATCTTGGCATACTGAGTTATACGGATTACTGCTCACCCCACTCCATGCTGAATGTACTGTGTTTTCTGAGTGGTGTTCAAGGGCAGCCCCATTGTTGTCATATTCTCTCAGGTAAGATGAGCAAGGAATCTGATTGAATATTTGAAGGGCTCTCCATGCAGGAACTGGAACAACTTACAGACAAGTGGATCTGTGCAAAGGCCTTTCTGGCTAAAACTGCCATCTGCAGCCTATAGAGGAACATGCAGAGGTGGGTCTGTTTAGCGCCCTGAAACTCTCTCTCTGCCTTTCAATTAACTTTTCACGTTGATTTTTATCCATCATAAGGAGCCTTGGTGGCGCAGAGGTTAGAGTGCAGTAATTGCAGGCTCCTTCTGCTTACAGCCAGCTG
The DNA here is from genome assembly GCA_025802295.1 of Psammodynastes pulverulentus. Lineage (NCBI taxonomy): Eukaryota > Metazoa > Chordata > Lepidosauria > Squamata > Psammodynastidae > Psammodynastes > Psammodynastes pulverulentus. The sequence continues at coordinate 83,985,093 of JAOYMU010000192.1, read as the reverse complement.
CCTGCAATTGGGCAGATCGA